>CM018047.1:24772998-25047998 GCA_008638375.1 Nyssa sinensis | reverse complement strand
TGATGATCTCATGTACCTTGTATCATTTGATATTCAATTATTCTTACTGTTATGGGATGTGCCTTTGACCTAAGGCTCATTTCTATTGTTTCACACTTTTGGTGATTGGCTATTGTGACATTCTATTTCTTGACGGGCTATTGTGACATTTTATTTCTTGTGAGATCTAATTTGTTTTTATTATTCAATTTATGCTTTTGAGTATCAGATGTTCTTCTGTGCTTATTTTTATGATTGTCTCATTTAATTACTAGGATGCCTGCTAGTTTATTATTCGTTGCAATCTACTGCTAGGTTAGATATCAAATCCGTAATTGTTTGATCCTTCTAATTTGTGAAGCAACTAAGAATTAATGATTTGCTGCGTCAGAAATTATTAGATCTTAGGAAGAACGCTCGACTAAATTAAATACAACCGCTTGTGCTTGTGTTGTTTAGCCTCATCGATCTTTCTAATTCTTCAAGCTACTACTAGATTAAACCTTTAGCGCTTGTCTTGGGTTATTTAGTAGTTAGGGTTAATAAAATCCCTTGTTTTCTAATTAACTGTAACTAAGGAAAGATAGGAAAATAGTTCCAACAGTGAATACTCAAAGTGTGAATTGATATATATTTGCATCGATGATCGATTGTAAAATTTTGATGGTGGATGTTGACTTAGACCAATGTTTGTTCTTTTGATTGATTTCAATACTTTAATTTGAATTGTTCCTTAGTTTTTTTTTTTTTTTTAAATTGTTTTCGTTATACTCAAACCCCCCCATCCTTATTCACATAGCATAAAACTAGGCTAGATACTCTACGTGGGAACGATCCTTACTCCACTACTACATATATTTTTAGGAGTTTAGGTTTTTTTTTTTTTTTTGATTGCCTGCGATAACACACCAATATGACAATACAAAGTCCTAAAGGACAATAGTTTTTAAGAATGTGGCATGTTCCATGGGCTTACCCGTATCAGATTTTACAATATCATGTTTAACTTGCAAAACTATCTGGTATAAACTCTTGCATGATTTTCAGTATATATCTTGCAACTCCCAGTTATATGTTTATGTTTTAAGAATGTCAATAGCTTTCAATATCGAACATTTTCTATTGTTATCCATGAAAGTTTATAGAAAGGGGTTTTCCCTAAAACCCATAACAGGGGACCGGTGTTACTCACAAGTTTTTCAATAAAGCTCACAGGGATTTTATCCTTCATATTTCAGGTGACGGTTCTGATAACATAGCTTAAAAGGAAGGATTAGAGTACAGCCACATTTGGGTTGGACGACGATCTTTGGCTATTGGATTACATTTTGTCTTTGTCGTCAAAGAAAATTTTGGGTTGTAATTCTCAGACTTATTGTACTCAATGTTCAAGTACTTAATTATGCTCTGCCATGTTTTATTTTTCACCGTCATGCATAATTCTGAATGAATGTACCAGATGAGAGGCCTTTGGTTGGACACATCATCGATATGCTAAACAGAACTAGTATATTAGCGAAGTGCCTAACCGGTCATTATCCCTAATCCGCATAAGGTGGGTTCTGGGATGTGATAGTTCCCACAGACGACGCCAAACTGATATTGTACTTTTCTGATCCGAATGCTCCTTCCCTCGAACTGCCTATCAAGAACTCAAGGTTAGAGGGTCACTGAGAAGGCTTTAGTGGTAGCTGCTCAGATGATAAAGTTAGTAAGAGAATAAAGACAATAATTCAAGAAAAGAATTGAACATGAATTGAATATGTACCTTATGGCCTTATTTATAGGTTGTAGATCTCCCAAGTTGAGTAGGATTAGGAGCCATGAAAGTAAGGATTTGGATATATCTATAGATATTAGTTTCCATATTAAATTATGTTTCCTTATTCCGAGGTCGGTATGCCAAAGAAGGCGATGACCAGCTTGAAACGTCTCGTTTCTGAATTCTGTATGCCAACTGATTAGAAGGGTGATCACCCTTGTGATCTGTATACTACAGAACTTCTAGGAAACACACGTCATGTTGTGAGTACTATGATCATTTTATGGTATATCAATTACTAAGCCTCACTGTGATATCCCGACCCGGGATACGACACGTTTACCGAAGTCAATCGAATGAATAGTGTAATGTGAGCTGTTTGAGCTCTATATCATGGTATTCATGGAACCAAACGATTGAGGGATGTGAATGGTTTGCTTAGTATACCTAGTGTCGGGCAACACCCGAGCACCTTAAGACCTAACATCGTAATGCGTGCATGAACGCATTTCCATGCACGAACACATTTCTCAGACACGTAGTACATCTAAAATCAGTGTATGCATGCGCTATTATAAATGAATTTATATGCAAGACTATGGATATATTTCATGTATAAAAATATGTATTTTATTTGTGTATAAAAATACATATAGTATAAATATATGTATGAATATTGTATAGTATATATTTATGTATATTGCATAAAAAGAAAATGAAAAGGAAAGAAAGGAAAAAATGAAGGAGGGCTGCCGTGCAACATGTGAGGCCACGTGAGTGTAATCAAGTGTATGTATATGTCACTATGTGTATATGTGCATCACTATGTGTGTGTGTGTTGTGCGGCCGAAAAGAGAGCAACAAGGCTGCTCACAGCCATGGTGCAAGTGGGTGCATGTGTAGCCGTGCATGGTTGTGTGTGTGTATGGAATTGAGACAGCAATGCAGCCGACAGCCTTGATTTTGGTGGTGGCAGTCCGAAATAGCTGCAGGAAAGGAGGAGAGAGAGAGAGAGAGAGAGAGAGAGAGAAAGGCGGTGGAATGTCTATATATATATATATATATACACGGGTTTGTGAGTTGAGAGGTTAGAAAAGAAAGGGAAGGATTAGGAACTGAAGGGGAGAAGAAGAGATAGAAGTTGAAGGAAGCTTAGAGGTTCAGAGAGAGAGTCACCAAGGATAAAATCAAGAAAACCCAGGTAAGAATCGTGCTTCTGTCTTTACCATTTAAGCATGATATTAAGATATTAATAGTAGGGACTGAATCACTATGAAATAAGGAACATTTAGCAAAAAGAATCAGTTCAAATGATGGGGAAATCAGTTAAAAATATCGAGTTACAGGGTTAAGGATAATTTCGGTTTTATGGAAATTTATGTATGAAACTTTAGTATTATGATGAGGAATTATTCCTCTTACATGCAAAAAGATAATAGAAAGAAATTAGAGTAAAAACGATCAAGAAATCATAGGGAACTTTGAGAAGTTTCAATCGTCGGAAACTGGGAAAAGAAATGGGGAAAACTGCAAGTTCTTGGGTTTAAAAACCATCCAAATAGAAGATTAAAATAGTGGGAATTAATTTGGCATGAAAAGATTTAAAAAGCAACAAAAATGGACGTGAAACAGTGAAGATTTGTGGCTACGGTTATTGTTCCAGCGACCATGGCCGGAAAAATGATCGAGGAAGATGACCAGAATGTCGGGGGCATTAAAGGTTAAAACGGAACCAGGTCTGGGTTCGGATCGGGTCGGGACCCGACTGGAAATAAAAAGGGGCAGTGAAATTGTGTCGTTTGTGTTTTGAATTTAAATGGTATTTGGGTTGTTTGGTTACATGGATAGGAAATGTGGAAATTGGGCTTGGGCTTATCCAAACTGTGGATAGGATAGGAGAATTGGTTATTTTAATCCGGTTCTCTGAAATTAACTGAACCGGTTGGTTCAGTGAAGGGTCAGACCGGTTTAGGGTTTTTAACTGTGAACCCACTAGTTCAGACCGCAGCTTTGGGAAATTGTGAACCGACCCCAGAAAGTTTAAAAAATTCCACTGAGGCCCAAATAGGAAAATTAATAAAATATTAATTTTTACAAAAATACCCCTATTTCAAATATGGGTCAAACGAAGTCCAAACGAGGCAAATGAATAGTCAAAATTTATTATCTCGGACATTCTAAGTCCAATGTTGAGGTCTGTTTCACGAGATGGGGTCCTGAAGGATAAAATACCGTAAAAGTGTAAAATGACCATTTTGCCCTTTTTAGTACAAAAGTCCAAACGAAATTCCGCGAAAGCCTAAATCGACTTTCTTCGGCGTTCCAGACTCAATGGTAAGGTCTAAATTAGTATTAGAAATACTTATGATAGCAAGGCATAAAATTTGTTGAATAGCATTTATTCTGAAACGTATTACTGATATATAGGAGACTCGACCGGGAAAGGCAACCTCACAGGATACTGATTTAAGAACGCATAATTAATGGCAAGTAAATTCCCTTTCTCTTACATGTGGTGTTTCCAAAGCCAAGTTTATTCTTTACTGCCAAACTTGTACTCTTGAAAGTACCTCATGTTATTGCTATCCACAATGCGATATTGTTCTATCTTGTGGACCTTGATTGACTACTGTATCATTACTTTCATGTTGAACCATGCCTGGAAAGGCCTACTGTTATGTCTCTATTGAATATATGATATTCCATTTTATACTTCTATGGAATCATGAAATGATCATGACGTGTTATGAATACCGGATTTGTGCTCAGTCACAATATCCATCCGATGCTTTCTGACTTGATTGGAGACCTAAGGGTCGAGTACATGAACGGACAGGTGGCAGGAATGAATTCCTCGAAGGCTTTCCACCGGCATTTCCACTAGGATTTTCATTGCATTTCCATTGGCATTTTCATTGCATTTCCACTGGCATTTCATTTGCATTTCCAATGGCATTCTACCTGAGAACAAAGTAAATGCATCTCTTAGGGACTGATATGATTACGTTATTGAATGACACTATTCCTTATGACTTATCTTAAACTGAGAGGACACTCTTCATTGAATTGATTGTGATCGGTTTATTGTGGCAGTACCTTCTTGTTGTTATATTATAATAAAGAGATTCATATTGATGTTATTTCCATTACTCCTAATTGAACATTGTGACCTATTATTCATTGGCCATCAAGGCAACTGTTCTCATTGGCTATCACAGCATCTCTTTTCTTATGATTGGCTATCATAATCTTATTCATGGATTCATATTTCACCGATACCAGTGTCGGAGATCTGTTTTTACTTGCTGAGCTCTCGTAGCTCATTCCACCCTACTTACCCCCATTTCAGGTGATGACGCTGCAAGACACCAATAGGAGTCTACGAGCGTAGGAGGACATTTTGAGGAACTATACCAGTCTATGTTTTAGTTCTCCCATGTATTCATCACCCACGGGTGCTGGTTACGTTTGGTTCTTATTTTGTTTACTGTAGAGCCATATTATGTATTGATAAGACTTCCGCTGACATTGTGTATTGTAAAGACTTCCGCTGAATTACTGTTACTGAAAAGACTTCCGCTGATCACTGTCATTGCTAAGACTTCCGCTGTTATTGTTTTAAGATTTTAGTACTTTGCATATTAGTACTATGATACAGGAATGGAAAAAGTAAGGACGGCCTTAGGGTTGGCCCCGCGACACGAGATCCGCATAGGGTGGGTTTCGGGTCGTGACATTCACTACACATATAACCATTTTCATGGGTCATAATACACTAAGCATTGTAAGTTTAATTTATTTCCTTCTTTTAGCCTATAGATAGACTCATCATCAAAAGGTTATTAAGTTAATTCTCTTTCGCAATGCTTTTTTTTAGTTTTCAGCATTTACTGCCTTCATAATTATTGAAACAATCTATTAGTGTTTCAATTTTTCTAACATTATACTTATTTCACCAATTTTGGTGAAGTTCCCACTATATATAACTTATTTTAAGTTAACGTACTCTGGTTATTTCCTTATTCATACTTAATAGGATTTCAAGATTGTCAAACTTAAATTTATTCACCTTTCTAGTGAATTTGAGGCAATGTGTATTGTTCATGTTAAACCTTGTAGATCATTTTAGTGTTTTCATTCTGATCAACTCTAAACTTGAAGAGTTTTATGGCTTCTTCCAACTTATTTCAATTTCAAAAAATTAACTATGCTATCAACAGTCATCGTATATCTCTCATATCATAGTGATTTTACCGTAAGTTTCTTTATTTCTTCCAAAGTCTCAATGGTTTAAATTCTCATGATTATCACTTATACACAAAATGTGAGAAAGTGAGTGAGGAAGGAAGAAGAAGAAGAAAGGCTTACATGCAACCCTAAGAACTGACCCTAGATGCATTAGAAGAGCAAGTTTAAGTGAGAAAGAGGGGGAAAATTGCATTGTTGAGGTAAAATCACCGAGACCCTTATTTTTCTCTCTCTAAAAATCTCCTATTTTTGCAAACTGTTTTAAGCTTTCTTGTGCATGCATGGCATTTAGGGCTTGTCATCTTGAATAGGAGTGAAATTTTTGGACCCTAGAACAGCCCAAAACCCTAACCCATACATAACTGCCATGGATGGACCTTAGTTGGAGCAGGTCTGAGATCATCTAAACCAAACCCCATTTGGTTTGTTGAAACATTGGCTAGGCCCCAAGGGTGTTCTAAACACACTAATCTGCGACCTAGAAACACAAAGGAAGAGCCCTAAAAATGGAGTTGCAGGTCGCAGGTTCATGACCCAATTCCCTCCTCAAAACTCCACAACCTATTTTTAGAATGTAGTTTGAAGCCCCATAACTCAAGGATCACAACAAGCCAAACATTATTGATTTTGGTGGAAAAATGAGCATTTCCTAAGGAGATATTCAAAATTGCCATGGGTAGTGGAACGAGCTTTCTAGCTTAATCCAAAGTTCCAAATCAATGCCAAAATGTAATTTGTACTTCCAGAAACATTTTAAAACTAAAAACAGGTTGATAAGGTGCTTGGAAAACCACGAAATTAGAAATGAAAATTTCTGAATATTTGGGCAACAGTAGCTATGGCGTGGGGAAGAAGAAGACCCCGCCGAGTTAACTCATGAGTTGACTCGGCCAAGCCTGATCGAGGTAGCTACCCACTGTGTCGACTCAGACACATGTTGAATCATGGGTGAGACACCGCATTAGTGGAACGGCGCCATTTGGGGTTATTTTGTTTTTTTTTTAAATGAATATTTGGGTTGTTTGGCTACACGGACAGGAGCTGATTTAATAACCCCAATTGTAATAGGGATACCTTATCCTCGTTTGGCCCCTCTGTCCACTGTTTGGACTAGGAAACCCTTGAAAAAAAAATAAGGCCAACCTGCTGTTCTGCCGAATTGAACCCATAACCGAGTGGGGGTGTGGCACCTAAACCTACTGCGTCAGCCACTGAGTCACCCCTGCTCCTGTTAAATAATTTCAACATAAATAATATATAATACATAACCTTATAATTAATTAAATTAAATTATTTAATTAATTTAATAAAAGTAAAATATCCTGATGTCCAAATTATATAAGTAAATAGTATATTTTGACTATTTTGGGCATTCTAAACCCAATGACGGGATCCGTTTTACGAGACGAGACTTCAACAAATTAAGACACATAAAAGTATAAATTATCAAGTTACCCCTACCTAATGTGCCCGAAGCCAAATAAAAATCCGAGAGGGTCTAAATTAACTTTCTTCGACGTTTCAGACCCAATGGTGAGGTCCATAATATCAAAATAGGTACTGAAAAATAAGTCACATGAAAAATAGAATTATTTAAGTTACCACGAGTAGGTCGGTTAGAAAGGGATAAGACCAATCTTAGGGGATTAGGACACGCCGGGCCCAAAATTAAACAAAGAGCATCAATTTGGGAATGATTTGAAGTAAATAAGGAATTAATTGAAATCTTGTTGAATTTAATTTTTAGGAATTACAAAGGAGAAGGGAATGCCCACCAGTAGCGCTGACCCCAAGGAACAAGGTGAGTAATCCTGTACCTTGAAGTGGAGGTTTTTAATCTCCATGGATTCTGAAGTAAATCGAAGTTTAAATATTCTGAAGTGTTTCATGTTTAAAATATTTACAGTATTTCTAAATTTAAATTCTCGTATTTATATGCTTTGCTTTATACTGTCATTTTATTCTAACATGGCATGCAAATTTTACTACTTGATATTTCTGACATATGATACATTTATTTTCCGCATGTCCATGTAAATGTCAATTTTAATCTATGCTTTAATAAATTCCTGTACATCGTGATTTAAATTCCTAAAGCTCATGTGTTAAATGTTTCAAGTATTGTCCTCCAAGAATTTAAAAACTCTATTAAAATTGTCCATGTTTTGAATACTCATGAAAATTCATTCTTTTTATTGAAGCCATGTTTTTAAATGTTCATCAAAAGCATTTCTTGAATAAGCCATGTTTTTTTAAAATGCTCATAACAAGATTTTCTTTAAAAGTCATGTTTTTAATACTCGTGAAGAGTACATGTTTGAAGAAACCATGTTTTCAATGCTCTTTGAAAAGCATCATTAAAGAATTAAAAGGTTTTGCAAGATAATGGTGCATAAGCACCACAACTGATATTGGGTTCCTTCGGAACTCAATTAACATGAAGAATGCCCAGTAGCAGGATCTGATCCCCGAGCCATGAGATCTCTTTGAAGTAAGATTGGAATCTGGTTCAAAACGGATTTCCCCTAATCAAAGTGAAAAGATGAAATGTTTTCAGAAATGGTAGCAGGTTTTTAAACCCCTATTTTCATGAAAACGGGTTTTTATAACCCCTTATTTTAAAGAAGAAGAAATTTGCATCCTCCTATTTTCATGGAAAGGATTTCAAATTATTTTCTTGGCTTTCAAATAGCCATTCTACACATGTTTATAAGTTCTGTTGCATATTGAATGCTTTTAAAAATGCATCATGCTACGTGATTTGAAGATTCTCGTATTTTGTGATTTTTGAAATACGTGCCTAGCTTGAATGCCTTGTATGCTTCACGCTATCTTTTTTGAAGATTCTTGTATTCTGCATCTGAAGTATATGTACAATTGGTTGTGTATGTTTATACGAACTTTTTCTTATAACTAACCTACTACCAGTTAAAAACCCATGACAAGGTACTGAAATTACTCACTAGACTTGTTGAAGCTTATCCCTAAACCCTAACATTTTTCAGGTGATGATGGTGGATGGGAGCCTTGCCCATTTTGAGGATTGGTGATTGGCAGCTCCATTATGATTAAGGATTTTTGAAGTACTAGGACCTATAGTTGGTCAAATTTTGTTGTAGTAATTTTGAGACAATTATGTACTTAAACCCCGAGGGGCAAACGGATATGTAACATGTAAAACTTTAAAAAAAATTAGTATGCTATGAATGTATGATGTTTTGTTTACCGCTCTAAAGAAGAAAAAGTGACGGTACCTGTAATACCCTGACCCGAATTAGGGACTTTTAAGCTGTTGTGTTAAATTAGAAATCGACGCCTTAAGTAACGAGGTCGGTTTCAAACCTGACGCATGGACTTTTAGTAATAGTCCTGAAAACTCAAGACGACTGTACATCACTTTCGTTGCAATCACCAACTTGTCGGTTCCGTGATAATTATATTTTCACGGCAACCGCCGGCCATCGATACGAGTACAAGATTTGAGCATGCATTTCAAGGTTACGAAGGATTAGTGTAAAGATTATACACTTAAAGGAATAATTAATTTTTAAAGTAATTAATTATTTTAATATAAGAAATTAATGGTAGCATATGTAAATAATTAAATATAAAGTATGTGTACTATATGAATAATTTTGACCTACCTTGTATATATATATATATATATATATATAAATCTATAAATATATATATAAAGGAGATGTGGCCGATTAGAAAGGGAGTGGGGGAGAAATGAAAGGCAAACAGTGAAAGGTATGGTGTGATCAAAGAGTAGTTGAGAGAGGTGTGAGTGTGTGGTGCTAATATATGATATATATATATATATATATTGTCACGACCCGAAACCCACCCTATGCGGATCTCGTGTCACGGGGCCGACCCGAAGGCCGTCCCTACTTTTTCCGTTCCTGTATCATAGTACTAACATGCAATGTACTAAAAATTTAAAACAATAAACAGCGGAAGTCATTTATCAGTTACAGTAATCCAGCGGAAGTCTTTTTAAATACATTAAACAGTAGAAGTCTTATTAATACATGACATAGTTCTACAAAATTCAAAATGAGAACTAAACCGTAACCAGCACCCGGGGGTGGTGAATACATGGGAGAACTAACATAGACTGATACAATACTTCAAAATGCCCCCCCTACGCTTTCAAACTCCTACTGGGGTCTCGCAGCGTCATCACCTGAAATGGGGTAAATGGGGTGGAATGAGCTACAAAGCTCAGTAAGTAAAACAGATCTCCAACACTGGTATCGATGATCAATGTGTATCCATGAATAGATAATGATAGCCAATCATAAGGAAGGAGATGCTGTGATAGCCAATGAAACATAATTGCCACTAGGGCCAATGAAAGGTAATCACAATACACAATCAGAAGTAATAGTGTAAAATGAAAGTATAACAACAATGAAGTACTGCCACAATGAACCGATCACAATCAAATCAATCAATGCAAGTCTTTCGAGACTTGAAGAATTATAAGGAATAGTGCCATTCAATCAATTAAGTTCTGTCAATCATAAGAGATGCTGTTATTCTATTTCAGGGCTCGGCAGACCCTCGATCTTTTGGGGCCCGGCATACCCCCCAGTCAATTCCAATAATTTGCCATTTGTCCGTTCACGGACTCGACCCGTAGGTCCCATTTAATCAGATAGCATCAGATGGTTGTTGTGACTGAGCACAACTCCCGTGTCCATAAACATGTCATGATCATAGTAATTCCATAGAATATAAAAATGGAATATCATTCATTCAATGAGGATACAGTAGTAGGCCTTTCAAGGCATGGTTCAACATGATAACAATGATATAGCAATCAATCAAGGTCCACTAGATAGAACAATATCACAAAGTGGATAGCAATAACATATGTGCTTTCAAAGCACAGTGAAACATGATAACAATGATACATCAGTCAATGATATGTCCACAAGATAGAAAATATCAAAATGTGGAACACATGGATATCAATACTTTCAAGAGTACGAGTTTGGCAGTAAAGAATAAACTTGGCTTGTGGGAAGACCACATGTAAGAGAAAGTGATCCACTTACCTCTATCGTGCTTCTATCTTAGAAATCCGTGAGTATACCCTTGCCTTTTGAGTTCCCTATATATCAGTGAATACGTTTCAGAATAAATACTATTCATCAAAGTTTATGCTTTTCTATCATAAGTATTTCAAATACTATTTTAGACTTTACCATTGAGTCCGGAATGCCGAAGAAAGTCGGTTTAGGCTTTCGCGGAATTCCATTTGGACTTTTGTACTAAAAGGGGCAAAATAGTCATTTTGCACTTTTACGGTATTTTATCCTTCGGGGTTCCGTCTCGTAAAACGGACCCCACCATTGGACTCAGAACGTCCGAGATAATAGGTTTTGACTATTCATTTGTGTCGTTTGGACTTCGTTTGACCTCTTTTTGGAATAGGGGCATTATTGTAAAATTAATATTTAATTAATTTTTTATACTTGGGCAACAGTGTAATTTCCCAAACTATTTGGGGCCGGTTTATAAATTCCATAAGCTGCGGTCTGAACCAGTTGGTTCAGACCTAAAAACCCTAGACCGGTCCACCCTTGCCCTGAACCAAACGGTTCACTTTCATTCAAGAACCGGATTTCAATAACCCAATTCCCTATCCTTATCCCTGTTTCGGTTAACCCCAAAACCCAATTTCTATTTATTATTCCTACAACCAAACATGCCCAAATCCATTTAATTAGAAACCCAAAATGACACAGCTTCGGTCCGTTTCATATCCGGTCGGGTACCGACCCGATTCAAACCCAGACCCGTCTAGACTTAACCCGATATGACTCACGCTTTTCCGATCGTCTCCCCCACGTCTCCGGTAGGGTTCCGGCGTGCACAGTCACCTTCTCCGGCGACGGTGACTCATTTTCCGGTGAGATTTCAGCCCTTTTTAAATGTCATTCTCTTCCCCTTCTCCTAAGGATTTCAAATCCATTTTCCATTTCCTTTAAATCCCTTCATAACTTCACGAAATAGAGCCTAAGTATCTCCGGCCGACTTTCCAGTGACCCATATCCTTCCTATTTCGTGACTATTTGTACACTGTTTTGACCCTAATCCATTTTAAATGGTTTCCTGCACCTCTAAGGATTATTTTCATAAACAAACATCAAAGTTTTAAGCATAAATTCATGGAACCCGAAATTATCCATGAAACCTGCAACTCCATATTTCTCCATGGTTTCTCAACCATTTTTCATGATTCTTTTTGCATTAAAACCTATATTTCATGCTTGTTTAGACCATATAATTACATACAAGCTTCATGCTTTAAATTGTAAAAACAGAATTAAAACCACTTACCTGGGTGTTCGGATTTAGCCCACTGTGGCCCTCCAAACTTCCTGTTTATGCTCCTTAGCTCTTTGCCAAAGTGTT
Organism: Nyssa sinensis; assembly: GCA_008638375.1. Lineage (NCBI taxonomy): Eukaryota > Viridiplantae > Streptophyta > Magnoliopsida > Cornales > Nyssaceae > Nyssa > Nyssa sinensis. The sequence continues at coordinate 25,035,577 of CM018047.1, read as the reverse complement.
CTATCAAATTTGGTCTCGTTTGTGCCTTTAAACCCACACCCGTAGGCTTATATTTGTAGAGAGAGTTTCCACCGCCTCTCTCTCTTTTCTCTCTCTCTCTCTCGGTTCCTCCCCCTTCTATGGCCTCTTTCTTTGACCTAGAACCTGTGCTCTCTCTGCCAAATGCAACCTTTGCATTAAATGGCTTGGAGACTTGTTGGGCACTTATGTATATATATATATCATATTATATATATATAACACACACATTTCTCACATAGCCGACACACACACTCTCTTTGGTGCCTGCATACTGCCCAAGGCAGTTTCCCCTTTTTCCTTTTTCCTTTCTTTTTGTTTCTTATGTAAATATACATATATACATAAATACATCATACATGTATAATACATTATATCTTATACATATATACACATGAAATACACTTCTTTTATACATGTATATACATGTATATGTGGGGGTCTAATTCTATTTTAAATCATATTTGCATACACTGATTTCAATCAAGCTATGTATCTACGTTCACGTATGCATGCATGGGAATGCGTGCATGCATGCATTTCGATGCAATGCCCTGTGATGCTCGGGTGTTACCCAGCCTTGGTCATTCATTTCCGTGATTACAGTCTCCAGTCTTTCATTTCCATGAGAATACTATGACATTCATATCTTATCGTTTAAGTTACATGTTTTAACCGACCTACCTCGGTATACGTGACGTATCCCGGGTCGGGATATTACATATATATATATATATATATATATATATATATACAAAACCAAAACAAAACACACACACAACCGGCTGATTGAAAGCCTGCCCCAAAACAGTAAAAACCTGAGTATGGATGCTGCCACAAGTTAACCAAGTTGTTGGGGCAATCAAAATTTGAATTAATTAAGTGTATACTTATATACACATACATACACAATGCATACACACAACTCACACTCATTCTGTCACTGAGAGAGAGAGAGAGAGAGAGAGAGAGAGAGAGGAGTTCTGGGAAGAAGAAGAGACGAGATTCAGAAGGAGAAGGGGAGTGAAAGGTGCCATTTGAGGTAAACCCACTAAAACACTTGAATTTCTCTCTCTAGAATTTCTCTACGTATGAACTGTTTTAAGCCTTGATTTATGTATATATGATGTTTAGACTATATTTAGATCTGATCAAGCATTAAATGGGAGCCCAAAAACAGTTTAAAAACGTAAAACCAAGAAGGCAGCCATGGGAGGACCTTGCTTGAAGCAGGTCTGATCCGATAGAAACGAAACCATTTTTGGTGTATAGAGACTTCAAGTAGACCCTACAATCATCCTAAAAACCCATGGCCACGACCCTAAAACTCAAAGGATAAACCCTAAAAATCGAGTTGCAGGTTTCGGCCAAGAAATCAAAATCTTGTTTCTAGACTTCAAAACCTGTTTTTGAGAATAGGGATTGAATCCCCATCCCATGACGATCACACAGAACCAAGTTCCATAAAAAATGGTGGTGAATTGAGGATTTGCCAGTCAGATTTCAGGTTCGGCTATTTCTCCATGTACCGAACATATCAGCCCATTTCGAACCCTAAATTGAATGCCAAAATGATCCCTAAGATGTCAGAAACATTTTTGATTAAAAACAGTAGGATTTCATTTAGCCAAAACGCACGAAATTGGAAGGGAAGAGAACCAGAAAAATTAGGGCAACAGGGGGTTAGATCTGTGAAGAAGACGACGCTGAGTCGACTTGTCGTTTTAAAACTGAGTTGGATGGGTTAACTCAGACGCGTGGAAGCATGGGGGACGGCCACCGCATTAATGCAACGACGTCGTTTTGGGCCTGATGTATATATGTATATAAAGACTGTGTTAAGTCTTAAAAGAAAAGAGGAAAATTTGGTCGGTGGGGTTCGAACCCCTCACCTCACGCGCGACTGCCCTCTCTTACCACTCGGCCACTTGTGCGCGTGTGTCACATATGGGGCAAAATTATATATATATATATATATAAAATGTAACACCCCGACTTTGCGTAATTAATAATTAGTTATTAATTATTAATTAATACTGGCTTATAGAATGATCTAAGGAATTAATCATAATCCCGGCGGTCATGATAGACCGATAAAATAATTAAATATGTCTGGAGGAAAAGGGTAAAATACCCGAACCCAATTACTGATTAATTCGACGAAATAACACCGCTTTAACATTAACGAAATCCGAATTAGCTAACCCGGAAAATCCCGAATGTTTAATAAATGACACGGAACCTCTGACACTGAAGATAACTGAAATATGAAACTCCCGGAACAAACCGTGTCGAAAAAGGAGTTACGGAATGAAAGTTATGAAGGAAATACTGAAACTGAATTTCTGCGCAACCAAACGTGGCCTTAACCGAAAATATGGGAAAAATGGCCAAATGGGAGGCCAAGGGAATTGAACCCTTGACCTTTGAGTGGAAAGTAATTTTATCCAAAAACTTACCAGTTGGGCTACCCACACCTTTGTGCATATATTTGCAACTTATTTGTATATAGCACTGAATTATCCTAATCTGCCCCCCAAACTGACCAATGAGGTTGCATGCAAACCCCACATGATTGCTCCCCTCAGCTCCATCATTTCTCTACCCTATACTGAACCCTACAAGTGATATACATATATGTATATGTATAGGAATCCTAGGGGAGATATATATGAAATATATATTGGGTATAGGAATTATGCACACCATGAGAGAGGATTGAGAAATCAGAATATTGGTGTGTGAAATATGGAGACTGTGCAGCAGTGGGGGCATGCATGTGATCTGCTAGAGAGAGAGAGTTTGGGTGAGACCATGGAAATACAAGCATGGTGTGCATGATGTCTTCATTAGAAATGAACATAGGAGAGGAAGAACTGGGCCCTGTGTGACTGATCTGAGGCATGGCTGGATCTGAACAAGCACAACCAAGGCACTGAACTGAGCTGAGAGGGAGGAACAGTGGCCGTTTATGAGGTAAACACCTCAACTGCAAAATTTTCTGTTTTGATTTATTGGTACTGCTCTGATTATTTTTAATCCATATGAATCATATATACATGCCCCTGAGAGACCCTAGAACTGATCTGGAACAATTGGGATAGTCGGATGGCAATGAAAACCCCAGAACTGTAACACGGCCGCCATTAATGACCTTGAGGTTGCAGGTCTGAATTGACCTCAACCAAACCGACTACTGATGGTCTGAACATGAACTAGATCTTCCTAGGGTTACAAATACCACCATCTGCGACCTGAAACCACACTGGAGGACCCTCAAATTGGTCATTATTCTTTTCGGCCAAAGAACCCAAAACTTGAGATAGCCTTGTAAAATGAAATTAATAAATTGGGAATTGAAGCCCCTATTCTAAGGGTCACAACAAGCCAAGAATCGTGCGTTTTGGTTGAGAAACAAGGCCACACGACTGGATTGAAAATCAGCACGATAATCGGCTGTACAGAGCTTAATTCTTAGTTTTGAAGCTTAAAACCAATGCAAAAGTGTTGGAATAACGTTCCGGAACCCTTTGGGACCGAAACATGTTGAAAACCTTGTCTGAAACTCCACGAAATGGAGAAATTGCAAAACTGTGAATTAGGGCTACAGTAGCAGTTTTGGTTGGGGAAGACGGAGTCAACTCGCGAGTCAGATCGAGTTGGCCGAGTCGACTCGGACACGTGTCAGCCTAAGACCGTGCCACCGCTTAATTGAAACTGCGCCGTTTTGGTTTAAACTTTTTAAACCTAGAGTTGGCCTGTTTGGTTACGGGCTTTACAAATTGAAATCAGGTTATAAGGATATCCTGATTACGGATAAGGGTCAATTGGGAATAAGATGGGTTATGCGATTCCGGTTTTCTAAAGGTTAATGAACCGGTTGGTTTTCTGAGTTTTGAATCGGTTCAGTCCACTGAACCCTTGAACCCTACGGTTTGAACCCCTAAATCATGTAATTACATTTTGGACCCCAAATAATTCCCGATATTACGGATTTGTCCCCAACTGTTTTAAAAATTACACTGTTGCCCAGAATTCTGAGAAACTGTTCAATTAAGCCCTGAAAATTTAATTAAATAATAAATTTATTATTTTATTATTTTATTAAATAGGTAAAATTACGATTTTACCCCTGGGCATTAATTATGTCAAACGGAGTCCAAATAAAGCAAATAAATAGTGTATTTTCACTATTTCAAGCATTCTGGACTCAACGGTACAGTCCAAATTGGGAAATTTAGTACCGAAAAATACAGACACGTAGGTATAAATTACTGTACTGCCCCTGATGGAACCCAGGCCCAAATAAAAATAAAAGACAGCCTATTCTGATTATGTCGGGCATTCTGAACTCAACGGTGAGCTCAGTTTAATGAACTGAAGTCCCGAAAAATACAGACACATAAGGTGTAAAATGACCGAACTGCCCCTAGTGACACTAAGGGCCAATCAAACATAAAAGATAGTCCAAGTTAATTATGTCGGACATTCTGGACCCAATGGTAGGGTCCATTTTATGAACTGGGGTCCGAACAATTTGGTTACACAACAAGTAAAATTACCAAAATGCCCCTGATGCTATACGGAACCTAAATGGAGTCCGGTTGGGACGAAACTGATACCGATAAGAGCCCAGATACTGGTGAAACTGTATAGATGATTAAATGACGATTCGGGGTCAGAATTACACAAAACGTAAAATGACCAAAATACCCCTAAGCACATTAAGTGCAAAGCAGAGGACAAATAATGGTCAATCTGATCTGATAAATTATCATAAGGATAATTATGAACATTGAAGGGCTAAATAAGACTCCGGAACTGTCAACATGTAAAAATGAGAAATGACCGATGTGTCCCGATGACCAAAAGCAGATACCAAACGAAGTCCAAAGGACTTAGAAAATTATGTACAAGATATTTGGGACATTCTGAGGACCATGATAAGGTCCGGGGTAAGAATGGAAAAATTACCATTTTGCCCCTAAGGCTAAATAAGCACCTAACTGATAGCAATTTAAGTCTAAAAGACTTAGAACTTCATATATAGGATATATGGGATATTCCGAGGACCACGACTAGGTCCGGGACAAGAATGGAAAAATTACCATTTTGCCCCTATCGTTAAAATAAGAACCTAACTGATACTGATTGGAGTCTAAAAGACGTATGACTTTATATTTAAGATATAAAGACCATTCTGAGGACCTTGACAGGGGTCCGGGGCAAAAGTGACAAATGATCGTTTTGCCCCTAAGACTGAATAAGTAACTGACTGATAACGATTGAAGTCTAATGACTTAGGTTGTAATCCTGATGACTGCTAAGCCTAATTTAAGAATAAAATAGCCCCGGATGAAACCCGATGAGAGGGCGATTGGCTACTAGGTTATCTTAGGTAATCCGATAGACACCTAAGATGACGAATAATGTCACGACCCGAAACCCACCCTATGCGGATCTCGTGTCACGGGGCCGACCCGAAGGCCGTCCCTACTTTTTCCATTCCTGTATCATAGTACTAATGTGCAAGGTACTAAAACCTCAAAACAATAATAGCGGAAGTCTTATCAATACACAATGTTAACGAAAGTCTTTACAATACATAATATGGTTCTACATAAACAAAATAAGAACCAAACATGACCAGCACCCGAGGGTGGTGAATACATGGGAGAACTAAAACATAAACTGATGCATTTCCTCCAATGTCCTTCTATGTCTTTAAACTCCTACCGGGGTCTCGCGACATCAGTACCTGAAATGGGGGTGGGGAGGGTGGAATGAGCTACAAGAGCCCAGCAAGTAAATACAGATCTCCGACACTGGTATCGAGGATCATAAAAGAATATGAATCCAAGAACAAGAATATGATAGCCAATCATAAGAAATAAGATGCTATGATAGCCAACGGGAACAGTTGCCATAAGGGCCAATAAACAATAGAACACAATGTACAATTAGGAGTAAGGGACATAACATCAACATGAACTCTTAACATGTGAACAGTGGCAAATGAACAGTGGGATCACAATGTGTAATCAGTAGGAATGGCATAACAATGTCCTGGAATTCTCAACGATAATACAATAACAAGAAAGTACTGCCATTATAATTGATCACAATAAATCAATAAAGGAATATCTCACAATACTAGATAATCACAAGAACAATGTAATTCAACAATTATAGTTGAGAAATCGTATAAGAGATGCTTTTATTCTGTGTCAGGGCTTGATATGCCCTCGGTCCTTGGGGGCCCGGTTTACCCCCTTCAGTGCATTCCAGTGTATGGCCATATGTCCGTTCACGGACTCGACCCGAAGGTCTTCAGTGAATTTAAAAGCATTGGATGGATATTGTGATTGAGCACAAATCCAGTATACATAAACATTTCATGATCATAAATGATTCCATAGGAGTATATAAAAATGGAATATCATCAATTCAACGGATACATAACAATAGGCATTTCAAAGCACGGTTCAACATGATGACAATGGTACAACAATAAATCAATGTCCACCGGATAGAACAATATCACATTGTGGAGACAATAACATCAGATACGCTCAGGAGTACAAGTTTGGCAGTAAAAGAATGAACTTGGCTTGATAACACCACATGGAAGAGAAAGGGTATCTACTTACCTCCAATGCGTTGCTAAATCAGTCTCCTGTAGGTTTGCCTTTTCCCGTTGAGTTCCCTATATATCATTAAGTACGTTTCAGAATAATTTCTATTCACCAAATTCTATGCCTTGCTATGATCAGTATTTCTAATATTTATTTAGACTTTTATATGTCTGTTGTTCTCGGAACCTCTTTTCATAATTTTGACATTACCAATAGATTCGGAAGGTTCAGAATAATAAAAATTCACTAGTTCTTTAATTCAATCGGAGTCCATTTGACTCACCTATGAAGCAGGGGTATTTTGGTCATTTTTACAAGTCGTAACTTTTTGGGACTCCGTCTCGTGAAACGGACCTCACCATTGAACTCAGAGCATGCGAGATAATAAAAATTGACTATTCATTTGCCCTATTTGGACCTCGTTTGACCCACTTTTGAGTCAGGGGTATTTTTATAAAATTAACATTTCTCTGTTGGGCCTTAGTGGAATTATCTATAACTTTTGGGGTCAAAATGTAATTATGCAGAGTTGCGGTCTGAACCAGTTGGTTCAGAACCAGAAACCCTAAACCGGTTCCCTTCCACTGTGAACCAATCGGTTCAGTTAACTTCAGAGAACCGGATTGAGATATCCAATTCTCTCACCTTATCCACGGTTTGGACAACCCCAACCCAATTCCAATCCCTTATATCCGTGACCAAACAAGCCCAAATTATTTTAAATTTACATTCAAAACGACACAGTGTTGGTACCTGTATTGCAGTCGGTCGGATCTCAACCCGACCCGACCCAGACCCGATCTCATCCTGACCCGAAGAAGCTCCCTCGACAATCCGGTCATCTTCTCCGGTGGAATTCCGGCCACAGTCGCCGGAGCAGTGAAATTCCCTACGGATCTTAGCGATTTCACGTCCAAAATCTACTGTTTTTCTTCCCAATGAATTCTAAAATTGTAAGGAACATTTTAGGACTGGTTTTAACCTCCAACATCACCGGTTTCACGCACCCATTCCCAGTTTCCGGCGTTGCCCGATGAGGGAATACCTGGCCACAGAATGGCCATTTCTTGACCATTTAAGCTGATTCAAAGCGTTTTGGAATCCTGGGGCAGTGTATTATTCATATCAGGGTTCAAATTTCTATTTAGGTTCACCCATTTTAATTCACCATTTCCAACCGTAAACCCAGTTCTGGTTTTTCTTGTTTTTCTTTCCTATTTCGAGTCCTACCAATTCAGTAATCAAAGTCTATGATAACAGGGAGTAAAACTAAAGAGGTGAAGATGAAATAGGTTACCTATCCTTAGCCGATTTCCTGAACCTTAATTTCAGTCCTTCCTTTCTCTATTCTCCTCTTCTCCCTCCTGCTCTTGCGATTCAGTTTTCTCACTCTTCCAATCTCTTTCTTCATTCTCTTTAACCGATCCCTTGTCGGTGGCCCTTGCCACCTGTAGCTGCGGTGGCAGCATATCCATGCACACACGGCACCTCACCATTTCCACCCTTTTGTTGCAAGAACTCACACGTATGCACACTTGCACACCTGGCCCTCTTTTGCTAATTTCCCACTCGGTGGCTTTGCCACCTCCTCATCATGCAAGGCCCACATGACACACACTTTACATACCTATTATATATATATATATGCAATCGTATACATATATATATATATGTATATATAATATTCATAATCATTTAGATTTACCTTAATTATTTATACGTCTATATTCACTTGCACGTTTTTCAGTAAACTCGGCTTCCAGTGCAATGGCACCCGGACACCCGTGACTGTTTGCCTCTCGTACCTATGCATCGTAATTAAACAATACAGTCTATTACGCATCCACTTTTATTTATGTCATATAACGGCTTATAATTCGGGATTACATTTAATAGCCCGGTCCAGCCCGGTGTACATGCTATATCCCGGGTCGGGATATTACAAATAAGACCTGAATGGATAAATTCTGATCTGTCTGTAATTGATGATGATTGTTCAGGATATACATGGTGATGCCTGACGTACTTGGAGGTTATCAGATTGTTTATGCAAGGAGATAACCGTAACAGTTTGTGAGTAACCTGGAACTTCTAACTTGGTGTATAAATACACCTTCTAGTTACTGTATTTTAAATACTGTACTGTACTGTTTTATCTGATACACTGATTTCATGCCCTTACTCAAATGCATGATTTTTACTCTGTCTGATTCCTCTGTTCTGCACTGCAATAAACCTATAACTGTTTTTACTGAAAGAACAACTGACTCTTGGTACCACCTCAGTCTTGAGCATTATATGAGCATACTGCACTGTTTAATCTGTGCATACTGTACTGTTTATTCTGCTATACTGTTCTGCTCTGCTCATTACTGATCTATTCTGTTACACTGATGTTTTAACTGATCTGTTCTGTTACACTGATGTTTTAACTGATCTGTTCTGTTACTCTGATGTTTTAACTGATCTGTTCTGTTACTCTGATGTTTTAACTGATCTGTTCTATTACTCTGATGTTTTAACTGTACTCTTGTTTTTTTATACTGTTTCAAATGAACGTGTTTAACTATCTGTTATGTTTGATATGTTCTGTTCTGTTCCGCTCAACACTGACCTATTCTATTTGATTTGTCTGACCTGTTCTATTTGATCTGTTTTGTCCTGACCTGTTCCGTTTGACCTGTCTGATCTATTCAGTCCTGATCCGTCCTGATCTGTTATGTTTGATTTGTTTTGTCCTGACCTGTTCCGTTTGATCTGTCTGACCTGTTCTGTTTGATCTATCCTGACCTGTTCTGTTTGATCTGTCTGACCTGTTCTGTTTGATCTGTCCTGACTTGTTGTGATTGATCTGTTTTGTCCTGACCTGTTCCGTTTGATCTGTCTGATCTGTTCCGTCCTGATTTGTTATGTTTGATCTGTTCCGTCCTAACCTGTTTGCTTTGTTTTGATCTGTTCCGTTCTGTTCTGTCCCGTCCTGTTCTGCTCAATACTGATCTATCATGTTCTTTGATGATGTACCTGTATCTCTGATTGACGTATTGTTTCCACTCAGTTTTGTCTTGTTCCGTTCCGTTGATGATATACATGTATCCTTGATTGATCTACTGTTTCCACTCAGTTCTGTCTTGTTCCGTTCCGTTGATGATATACATGTATCCTTGATTGATCTATTGTTTCCACTCAGTTTTGTCTTGTTCCGTTCCGTTGATGATATACATGTATCCTTGATTGATATACTGTTTCCACTCAGTTTTGTCTTGTTCCGTTCTATTGATGATATACCTGTATCTCTGGTTGACATATTGTTTCCGCTCCGTTCTGTTATGTTCTGTTCTGTTTTATTCTGATTTGTTATGTTTTATTCCGTTCTGTTCGGTTATGACTTGTTATGTTCTGTTTCGTTCTGTTCTATTATGTTTTATTCTGACCCGTTCTATTCTGACCTGTTTGTCTCTGATTGATATATTGGCATCATTTACTATTCTGTTCTGATTTGTTGTGCTTTGCTTCATCCTGTTCTGATTTGTTATGTCCTGCTCTGCTCGGTTCTGCTCCGTCCTGACCTGTTGTGTTCTGTTCTGTACGGTTATGCTTGATACGGTCTGTTATGTTCTGTCTGTTCTGATCTATTGTTTTATTTTGTTCAGTCCTACTTTATTCTACTGAAACTGTATTTAAAGTAGATTTATAAAGCTGCTATTTCAGAAACAACTGAACTACCCTTGTGCTTTGTAAACAAGAAATGGATTTGAAACCCTTGACAGGGAACCTGTGTTACTCATTGGGCTTTTCGAAGCTCACCCCATTCCCTAACATTTTTCAGGAACGATATCTATTGGATCTGATGGCACTGATCTGTGGAGACTGGATTATTGAGGATTGAATCTATTTAATCAGGTGAGTGATGTACTATGACTGACTTGACTGATATGTACTAAATATAGATATGGCTCATGGATTTAAATGGTACTCTAGAGATTATAGTTCTGCTCTGTTGTTATATGTCGAATTATAGATATGCTCTGAGGTTGAGTTGTTAGTTGTTGGATTTTAGACTTGCTCTGTGTGATACATATCCTACGGTGGATACATGAGTTGCATTCCCATGATAAAAAAAAAAATAAAAGTTTTAAATTCCGCTGCATCTGACCCTACAGTCGGAGTGCAATTCACTCGAAAGTTCAGAAATTGCCTTCGGTTGGTCGCGTGGCAGCTAACTGGCATCACGTCCTCGACATCCGCGTAGGGTGGGGTTCGGGATGTGACATAAAATATATATATATATATAGATATATAATAAAATCAAAAAATAAAAGGTGCATTGCACCTGTTGGGACTCGAACGCAGTGTTTATTGGGAGGGAGGTGACACGCTGGCCAGCGTGCCACCCATTTCATCCAGTTATATGTTGCAAACAAAATATACATATATCATATTAAATGAATTTAATTTAATTAAAATTATTTAATTAAATTGAATAGACCCGAAATGCCCGGTGTCCAATTAAGATAAGTTATATATGTATTCCTACTATCTCAAACCTCCTGAGTCCATTAGTGAGGTCCATGACATGAGATGAGGCCCTGAAAAATTTAAGACCTGTAAAAATGTCAAAATGACCAAAATGCCCTTACCCCATAAATAAGTCAAACGAGGTCTAAATTAAATAAATAAATAGTGGATTTTGACTATTTAAACATTTTGAATCAAATGGTGGGGACCGTTTCATGAGACGGGACTCCGAAAAATTTAGACACGTTAAGGTATAAATTACCAAATTGCCCCTAACATGTCATAAGCGAATAAAAAAATAAATTAAACTCCTAACACATTAAATTGTGTCATAAGTTAAGAGTACGAGTTAAATTAAGTACATAAGAAATTATGAAGTCGTTTTAGGGTTAATACGATCTAAGCATAAGTTAAGAAACATTGATAGGTGATATTATGGTGAATGTGAAGTTGATGAGGTTATTTATGAATTGTTCTTAGGAACAACGGAGGAAGTGAGAAAGCGCATTATTAGCACTAACCCTAAAGGACTAAGGTGAATAACCCTGCCTTTGAAGTAGAGATTTAACTCCATGAATTTGAAGAAGTTTTAAGTTCAATTTATTTGAAGCCTCGAATATCAAATTCAGTATCATATGATTCCTGTTTTAAAATATTTTCTGCTTTAATAAACTGTATTGTGACATGCTGGGTGGTTGGTTTGAATCATGATTTTCCTTTTTAATTATGTTTCAGCATGTCTGGGTTTAAAATGCTAAATTTTCATAAATGTTTTGAATTTGATTATTACAAGTATTTGAAGTTCTATTGTAGAAGTTATACATTTCATGTTTTAAATACTCATGAAAGTATCTATTGAAGAAGTCATGTGATAAATGTTTTACAAGATAAATGGTGTTTAAAGCACCCCCTATGATGGTTGAAATCTTTCGGGATTCAACAGTAAATGCCCGGTAGCAGGATCTAATCCCCCAGGCAAATGAGATCGACAGTATTGGTAGTAAAATGGGAGTCTGGTTCGAAACAGATTCCACCTAATTAAAGAGAAAAGATGACAAATGTTTTTGGAAATGGAAGCAGGTTTTACCCCCATTTTCCTATACATGTTTATATGTTTTGAAGTAACGCTTTTGAAAATGGAAGCAGATTTTTTTACCCCTATTTTATTATACGTGTTTGTATGCTTTTAAATTGCATATACTCTATTTGAAGAAATGTGTATTTAGCTTGAATACTTTAAATGTTTCAAAGCTATCTGTTTTAAGAATGCATATATTCTATGTTCTAAAATGTACGAGCAATTGGTAGTGAGTATTTTATAAACTCTCCTGTGCTAAACCACTACCAGTTGAAAACCCCATGACGAATGCAGGAATTACTCACAAGCTTATATTAGCTTACCCGAATTTTTATTCGGACCCCCCTTTCAGGTGATTGACAATAGGGCTGATTGGAAAACGATGAGGATGAGCCTAGCTGTTTTTGGAAAGGACATCTAAGTAGTTCTTTTGTTAAGTATCATGAACTTAAGTTGTAACCTTTGTTTTAGTAAGGTAGTGAACTGTTATGTATTAAGCCCTAAAGGGCAGCTGAACATGTATCCATTATAAAAGCCTTTAAGTTTTTAGTTATGCTCTGAATGTGTGATCATGTATACCATTGTGAAATAGCGGCAGTATCGGACGGATGTGCAAATTTCCAAATGAGAAAAGAAAAGAAAAAGTTTTTCACGCTTCCGCAACCACATGAAGCACATCTATTCGATACCGCTGCAGATGCGAGCCTTGTCCCGAGGCCTTCGGGCCTTGGGGCGGCAGTCTCGATCCGGGATCCACGCGAGGCAGATTTCGGGTCGTGACAGTACCGGGCTTGTGATATCCCGACCCGGGATACGACACGTTTATCGAGGCAAGCCGACTGAATAGCATAACCTGATCTGTTTTAAACTCTATGTCACAATAATTATTGAACTGGATTGATTTTAAAAGATAAATGTTTTGCTTAGTATGGCTAGTGTCGGGCAACAACCGAGCACCCCAGGACCCAACATCGTAGTGCGTGCAAAAATGTATTTCCATGCACAGCCATATTTCATGAACGTGTAGTATACCTAAAATGAGTGTATGTGTGCGTTGTTATAAATATATTTATATGCGCATATATGGATATATAGGCTTGTGTAAGAGAGTATTGTATATATGTATACATGTATGAATACATGTGGCATGATGTATAGTAGAAATATATATACATGTATATGTAATAAAATATCAAGAGAGGAAAAAGGGGAAAAGGGGCTGCATGTGGGCTGCTGACCAGTGAGTATGTCACTATGTGTGTGTGTGTGTGTGCTGGGCGGCTGAGAGGAAAGCACCAAGGCCACCGACCTTGGTGCAAGTGGATTGTATACATATATATATATATATATATATATGGCAAGCATGGTACGTGGATGGTAAGGGTTCAAGGGGCGATTCTCTACAGTCAAGACTGACTGCAAGAGAGAGAGAGAGAGAGAGAGAGAGAAATGAGTCGGTGTGGGTATTATATATATCTACGGGTTTGTGACTTGAGAGAAAAATAGAAACAACTGAAGGAAACAAGAAGCCGAAACTGGGAGGATTATTATCAAGGATTCAGAAGCAGAAGCTAAGAGGTTCTGAAGGTCACTGTAAGCAGAAATCCAGAAATATAGGTGAGTTTGTCAAGCTTTTGATTTTCTGATTTAAAGCATGAAGTTAAGTTTTATTGATAGGGTCTTGTAGGGTATGAAAATTGAAACTCAATGCAAAAAGAATCACTTAAAATGGTTAAGAAATCATTAAGAAATGTTAAGTTGCAGGTTGAAGTGATAATACGGGCTTCACAAATTTTATGCTTAAAACTTTAGTTTTAGTTTGGGAAAATGATCTTTAATGGTGCAGGAAACATCTAGGATAAAATTTGAGTGAAACCTGTGACTTAACCGTCACGAAATTGAGAGAGAAGGTTTGGCCGGAAAGTCGGCCGGAGCTATGGATCCCTATATTGGTGAAGATGGGGAGGGTCTTGATAAAAACAAAGGTTAGGGTTGAGATCCTTGAGGGAAGAGGGAGAGAACTGCATCGGATTTGATCCAAGATATCACCGGAACTGCGTCACCGTCACCGGAGAAGGTGACGAAACCCTAATGTTCTCTGACCGGGAAAGCGAGGAAGACAACACTGTTGTCTCGGGTTAAGACGGAACCGGGTTTGGGTCGGATCGGGTCGGCACCCGACCGGAAATAAAAGGGGCAAGCTATACTGTGTCGTTTTAGATTTAAATTTTAAATGAAATTGGGTTGTTTGGTTACATGGATAGGAAATGTGGAAATTGGGTTTGGGCTTATCCAAACCATGGATAGGATAAGGAAGGGTTATTGAGTTCCGATTTTCTGAATTTAACTGAACCGGTTGGTTCAGTGAAGGGTTAGACCGGTTTAGGGTTTTTAATTGTGAACCCACTGGTTCAGACCGGGACTGTTGGTAATTATGAACCGACCCCAGAAGTTTTAGGAAATCTCACTATGGCCCAAACAAAAAAATTAATAAAATATTAATTTTTACAAAAATACCCCTAATTCAAATAAGGGTCAAACGAAGTCCAAACGAGGCAAATGAATAGTCAAAATTTATTATCTTGGACATTCTGAGTCCAATGGTGAGGTCCGTTTCACGAGATGGGGTCCTAAAGGATAAAATACTGTAAAAGTGTAAAATGACCATTTTGCCCTTTTTAGTACAAAAGTCCAAAAGGAATTCCGCGAAAGCCTAAACTGACTTTCTTCGGCGTTCCGGACTCAATGGTAAGGTCTAAATTAGTATTAGAGATACTTATTATAGCAAGGCATAAAATTTGTTGAATAGCATTAATTCTAAAACGGATCTATTGAAATATAGGGGACTCGACAGGAAAGGGCAAACTCACGGGATACTGATTTAAGAACGCACATTTAGAGGTAAGTAAATTCCCTTTCTCTTTCATGTGGTGTTTCCAAAGCCAAGTTTATTCTATTTACTGCCAAGCTTGTACTCTTGAACGCATCTGATGTTATTGTTTACACAATGTGATATTGTTCTATCTTGTAGACATTGATTGACTGCTATATCATTGTTATCATGTTGAACCATGCCTTGAAAGGCCTACTGCTATGTCTGTATTGAATATATGATATTCCATTTTATACTTCTATGGAATTATGAATAATCATGATATGTTATGAATACGTGATTTGTGCTCAGTCACAACATCCATCTGATGCTTTCTGATTGAATGGAGACCTACGGGTCTAGTCCGTGAATGGACACGTATGGCTAAGAGGAATGATACAAAGAGAGGGGTATGCCGAGCCCCAAAAGATCGAGGGTTCTTGCCAAGCCCTGAACAGTGTGAATGCATCTCTTATATGATTGACATGACTATGATTGTTGAGTGACACGGTTCCTTATAACTTATTTTATACTGAGAGGATATTCTTCATTGTTTGATTGTGATCGGTTTATTCTGGCAGTACATTCATGTTGATACATTGTTATTGAGAGTTTCATGTTGATGTTGTATCCATTACTCCTAACTGTACATTGTGACCTGTTGTTCATTGGCCCTCAGGGCAACTGTTCTCATTGGCTATCACAGCATCTTTTTTCTTATGATTGACTATCATAATCTTATTCATGGATTCATATTTCACCGATACCAGTGTCGGAGATCTGTTTTTACTTGCTGAGCTCTCGTAGCTCATTCCAACCTACTTACCCCCATTTCAGGTGATGACGCTGCAAGACCCCAGTAGGAGTCTACGAGCGTAGGAAAACATTTTGAGGAACTGTACCAGTATGTTTTAGTTCTCCCATGTATTCACCACCCACGGGTGCTGGTTACATTTGGTTCTTCTTTTGTTTACTGTAGAGCCATATTATGTATTGATAAGACTTCCGTTGACATTGTGTACTGAAAGACTTCCGCTGATTATGGTCATTGATAAGACTTCCGCTGTTATTGTTTTAAGATTTTAGTACTTTGCATATTAGTACTATGATACAGGAATAGAAAAAGTAGGGACGACTTTCGGGTCGGCCCCGTGACACGAGATCCGCATAGGGTGGGTTTCGGATCGTGACAGGGCGGGAGTGCGAAAAATAAAGAAGTTTTTCACGCTTCCGCAATTGCCAATCCTAGCCGCACTGCACCGCCGTCCAGCGCTGCCGCTCACCTGAAGCCCGCCCGCCCGATGACCCACGGGCCGAAGGGGGCGGGCCGGTCTCCATTCCCTTGATCCGCACGGGGGCGGGTTTCGGGGGTCGTGACAACATGGGTAGGCCTCGAATAGACACATGACCGGATTCAAAACAAGTATAATTTAAGTTTGCGTAGTCAAAACTAGATCACGTAAATCATTTTTTTCATTAAAAAGGGTGCCATGGTTTACAAACATTTTTCAAATCAATACACATGAATGCCATTTCAAAATCTAGATATGAAGATCATAGTTCTCCAACGTTTCATGAAGTACAAATAGACATTTAGACAAATATAGAAATTCATAAGATAGACATTCGAACAAATTATAAAACACTTAAGCATTTTTCAAATAAAAGATAGACATCACTGATCTAGGGTACGGGATCACTCACCAAAACAAATTTAGCATTTGTCAGATAAAATATAAAATACCACTGATTCAAAATGCAAGATTACTCACCTCAAACTTTCAGTCCGTTATGTTAATCTCCTTTCCTTTGTCTTTAGTTCCTAGATCATAAGTCAAATACACATAACTACGCATTAAAACATAACCGGGGCATTACTATCGGCCATTTATTATTTTTGTAATTAAATCTTCCTTAACAAATTTTATTCGTTAGTTTGGTGGCCTTAGACTTTAAGTTAGGTCCCGCATTCTTTTTCTAAATTCATTTTATAACTAACTTAATGCTCAGGACATAATGGGTATTACCTCATTTATGGTCTCATATTTTTCAAAATTTATTTGGGCTTAACGGACCTCACCATTGAGTCCGGAACATCCAAAATAGTCAAGATAGAATACCTTTTATATTTAATTGACTCTGGGTATCATTAGGGGTAAAATACTAATTTTAAATTTTTCGTGTCTTAATTTTCGGGATTTAATTTCACAAATTAGATTCAGTCATTGAGTCCGGAATGCCCAAAACATTGGGTTACACTACTATTTTACTTTATTTAGGTATCGAAAATATTTTATCAAATTAAATTAATTTAATTCTTTTATTTCATAATATATATATATATATATATATATATTCAGACCAGA
This sequence comes from Nyssa sinensis, assembly GCA_008638375.1. Classification (NCBI taxonomy): domain Eukaryota; kingdom Viridiplantae; phylum Streptophyta; class Magnoliopsida; order Cornales; family Nyssaceae; genus Nyssa; species Nyssa sinensis. The sequence goes on along the minus strand of CM018047.1, from coordinate 25,018,093 downwards.
ATGTTCATATGTGTGAAGTTGGTATAGTGGCCACATGCTTGGGTTTAGGTTTCACAAGCGTGCAGGTAAAGGGTTCGAAACTTGTGAAGTTTCGGCTCCCCTTTTATTTTCTGATTTTATGTTTGCCAAACAACGGATAAGAGATTAAATAGGGATAGGATATCATGTCTGGACAAGCATATTAAATCAAAGCTTGTCCTTGTTGCCAAACACCCTAATTCTGATTTAAATTAAAACTCAAAACAACACAGTTTTGAATTAACCCTATCTGCGTCTGGACAGGTTCCGACCCGAACCCGAGACCTGACCCATCTACTGTTCATCTTCCCCACTTCTCCTGCGAGGGTTCCGATGGCCTTCTCTAGTGCCGGCGACCGTCAGCGGTTGAATTCCAACCACTGCCCAACGTGGTTCAAACCCAATTTTCATAAGGGTTCCATATTTAATGTTGGAATTCAATTTGGGTTAACTGTTGGCCGTCGAACAGCCATTCACAGTGGTTGCTCCGACAACGGTCGTTTTTCCAACGACCCCTTGATTTTCTATTTCGTGACATATTAGCTGGTGTTTTTGCACATTTTTTGTTTCTTTGTCTTTCTGAACCTTCAAAGGATCATTTCCCATTCATTAAACGAAGTAAAATGGCCCAAAACTCTTCCATCTGATTATCCTTCCATACCTGCAATTGCCTATAGAATGCTCATTTTTGAGTCATTTCACTTAATTCATTTTGCATTACGTTCCCTTTTCTTCCTACTTTTGATCCATGTTCCCAAAACTATATTTTATTCAAGTTTTCTTTCAGACCCAGATTAGAGGTTTATCTATGGCAGATTTGTGATTTTTGTATTTTAAGCTCCCTTAGGTCTCCCTCTTGCTTCAAAACCGTAGGACGTTATAAATAAAACCATGCATGAAAATCTAATACCATTAAATAGTAAGTTTTTTGCATCCTTTTCTAGAGAGAGAAAGTTAGGTTTTACCTTCAACAATGGTTTCTTTCTTCTCCTTGGCTCAGTTTTGGACTTCCGAAGCTTCTTGGATTTGTTCAAGGCTGCATGCACGGTTTCTCTCTTCTTCTTCCTCTCTTCTTCTTCCTTTTCTTCTCTCACTCTCTCTAGCCATACACACACATGCACACACACTTCTGATACGCACAACACACACACACACATATATATATATACACACACACACACACATATATATATATATATTCATATATAATATTATGAATGAGATGTTGCATGAATTCTGATTGGTTCTGGGGGAGGGGTGGAATAGGGTTTAATATAGTATATACATATATTGTGAGTTATATAGCACAAAGTGCTTGTAGCCCAGTTGGTCTATTTTTGGAGTATAAGTTTCTTCTTAATTTTTGGTCTTGGGTTCAAGACCTTGGGCTAGCATTTTTTGGCCTATTTCTAATCTTTTTCTTCTTATGCCTTGTTTAGTACTTTGCATATTTTATCCTATTCTTCCTTTTTGATTTATTTTTATTTTTCTTCTCATGTACTTGTATTCTCACTTTTTTCCTTCACGTGTCGACTTCATAAATCGAAATCCTATTATTTCTTAGCTTTTATTTTTTTCTTGGTCTAGTTTTTCTTAACTACCACTTTGCTTCTTAAAATTCCTAATATCAAATTACTGACTTAATTTTTAATAATCGGATCGAAATGCTATACAAAAGTTCACTTATCTACTCATTCCATCTCATTATCATGAATAAATCACTATCACATTTTCCTCGATCGTTCTTCATTATTCATCGTTAAGGAACTTTTACCATTTAGGTATATATGGAGCATGATATATGTTTCTTATTTCCTTAGTTACATCATAATGTCGCGACACTTTTATCATCTATAACACGGGGTCTAATTATATGCCAATGCTTACCACTATTAGTATTATAATTCTAGTCTCATGTATCTATCTAATAACATCAATTCTCAAAGTTACTCAAAATCTAATAACCTCTTCTTCACTATCCCTGACGTACTGAACTTTCAAAGCATTTCCCATAACCTGACCTTATTCTCATATTGATCATCAGATATCTCTAGTTCTTCCAAAGTCACAAGTATTGTCTTATAATCTTTTCCACTTTCTCCCACAATCACATTCATACTAATTCATACTAACACCGTCTTTTCTCTTATAATATATCACTCGTAACAATTATTGCCCTTACAGGCTCTATCCAATCCACCTTTCCTTAATAAGTTTTAACTATGATTCTTAAGTGTCTTTACATCTCATTGCGAGCCACGAACTCTTATCCTTGCAATATTCCTGATTTCTCAAAAGTCATTTCATTGTAAAGTTATGATGAATCATCATTCTTAGCTCCGATACGTATTCACTAGCCTCTCAGTAAAGTTATGATGAATCATCATTCTTAGCTCCGATACGTATTCACTAGCCTCTCACAACAGTTCTTAACCTTGGCTTGATATTCCTCCTCTACTCTTCTTAACTTTCAAGAATCCTTAACCTTAGCTCTAATACCACTATGCGGAATTAAAGATGTGACCGACAAAGACCTTCATAATCAAACTAAAAGCAATTGAACTTTGTTTATCTAATAGAAACAAAGGTAATAACTCAACTGTATAAGCTGCCATGCTCTTTCAATGCAAATATGAAAGGTTACAACATATCATCTCAAATGATTGTACTAAATTTAGCTTCTCATCTAATAGTCATCTCCACATCAAAGGATCCAAGTGCTCAAATTCTTGGCACATGTTATATCTCACGTCAAAGCATTTCTATTCATGTCTCACCTTTTCATATAGAAATAGGCTTAACTTTAGCCATCTCAGCTTCTACAATGCTTTTCTTCATTTAATGCTCTCTTGCTGCTTACATTTGTTCTAGTTGTTGTTGGTGGTGGTGGGGGTGGGGGTGGGGGTGGTGCTGCTGCTGCTGCTGAGGGTGGTGCTGCTGCTGTTGTCGTTGCTGCTGTGCTGCTCCACCATTAAAATGCTGATGTGGAGATTGCAGATGTCGGCTTGCTCTCCATCTCAGGTACTCCACTATAAGTGAATTTGTGCTGATTGCAATCCCAAACCCAGTGAAAGAGGAAAGGAGCACAGAGAGAATTGGGTTTACCTTGAGCTGCAGAATTTAGCAGTGCATAAGAAACAGAAATTGTCCTCCCACCCCTTTTAAGTGGTAAACAGAATTATAAAGGATCATTTAGGATGAACATATATAATTAACAAAAGAAAGTGGCTCCTCTTACTACAGTATAAAAAATATGAGCAAACAGGATCACGATTGCAAACTGGAATGAAGCGTAAGCCCATATGTAACTCTTGCTCACTGCATCATCAAATGTTGTATGGTCACTTGGTCATCATTATCCATGGACTAAAGAATGACACATCAAAAGACAAGCAAAAAAATAGCAATGAAATTTATTAAAAACAAAAAGATGAGTTCCAGCAGAATTTGACAAAACTGTCCCTTGTAAGTGCCATAATAATGGCATTTGCCAAAGCTCCATTGCCTTTTCTGGGGAATTTTTATCTTTCCTCTACAACAGTTGTAACAGTCATGATAATCCACCTAGTACCTACTTGCAATATTAGTCCAGAACACTGAAAAAAATTTTCAAACCCACAGCTGATGATGGATAAATTAATTAGGAATTCAATAGTTTAGAGAGGAATGGAAAGATAACAATTTCTGGGTTTCAATCAGTCTCTTTTATTTTCTTAAAACTGATTCTCTTCAACAGAATAATAAAGCTGGTTCTGAACTCTTTAAATTATGCTCACATATAGTGAAATAAATAGCTCTCTAGAAAAGCAAAGCCCCATCACCCTTGTACTAGTAAATGTAAAGACACTAATAAAAACAAGGATGCACCATTAAATAAAAACAAGAATCCTAATAACAGTTCAATATATATATAAATAAAAATAAAAAACATGGACGAGACTGATTTTCTCAGTTGGCCCACCTGGCCTTGCTAAGCCTGTGGATGCTCCTGCATCAAGCATCTTATTGCTGTAAGGAAAATAAAAAAAATAAACCAATACACTGTTTGTTCAGCTAATGCAGTTTGTCAGAAGGTGCTGGCAAGGTATAGACTTAACCTTTAACATTATTTGCATAAAGTGGTAGCCCTTAAACTCAGCTCCTCATTCTCATGCTTGTTAGGCAAGCATATACCATTGCACTAATCAATAGCCCCCAATTATCTTATAAGTTATGAATAAATTTTCAACATAAATAACACTCAAAATTAACACCACAATAATAGCATTTTTCAGGGTTATACTCGCACCTTTCACCACATTTATATATAACTTAATAACCCTAAAAAGCTCATCATTAGTAAGTGTTGCACTAGCAGTTATTAACAGTGAAGCACAATGCAAAAAATTGAAAGTTATGCTTAAGCCAGAAAGATGAAAATAGCCATGAAAGAATACTTGAAATGGCCATTCAACATAGTTACAGGGTCTCAACAAGCGCAGTCTAAACTGAAAGATGGCTGCAGTGAAATGACTAGATATACATTCTGAAGGGCATGCATTTTTAACTTCATGACATGAATCTGTGTTCATCTTGTTAAATAGGCTGATAAACAAATAAGAGAAAAGGAACAGATCTATATTTTCTTAATTTAATTGACAAAAAAAAATATTATGTGATGATGAGAATATGAAAGAATTTACCCATGGTAGAAGCTATCATGGATGAAAGGAGACCCAAAACACAAGAGAAAGGTAAAGAGATGGCAAGAGCACGAGCTCCTAGTTCAGATACCTGCTCCAATTAAAATCAATAATGCCAATTATAAATCATTTTAAATATATATATATATATATTTATTTATTAAGACAAAAGTGGAAAATATATTATACAAAAGAGAAACAAAAAGACCAATATGGTACAAACAAATAAATTAAAGTAAAGAAGCATGCAAGCTTTTACTACATCTAACTTCTTAATTACATTCCTAGACCACTCATATCCTGTTCTTGCTTAGATTCCAAAATAATCATTATTTAAGTAACATGTTGACTTGGGAAGACAAAATTTAATGCTTCTGATCCCTCTTAAGTATAAACTCTACACAGATTCTCATATTGACCTTTATGTATAGTGTTAAACAAAAGAATTCTTTCCTAAGATGATGATCAGAATTGGGGATATGACCATCCAAGTAATGGACAGCTTAATGGTCAGAATCAACCTGATCAAATTGAACCCATCCCAAAAGATCTTTATAGAATAGAACCTATGCCAATAGGTCTTTACACCAAATGCGAACAGGTGTAAACAGCTGCAAATGAATAAAAACAAAACCATGCAATATGTGGGATAATCCTGATGCATAGTGACAAGTAAGACATTCTTGAAGTTTGACAAATATAAAAGAAAGATAATACCAGAAGTTGCTCCAGAAAGCAGAAATATGCAAGCAGGCTGACCATGACAAGAACAGGTACATCCTGCCACACCCTGTCAAGCATGAAAATGCTCATGTGAACTTCACAAACCAGTTCACAAAAGACCATGTTAAAAGGCTATAAAATCACTAGGGGCATTTGGGCAAACAGAAAATCCCCTTAATAGAACAGATCATACTAAGTTTTAGGTTCTAGGTAGGCAAACAGTAATCTTTAAGTCCAATTTTTCACCTCTATATAATTATTATAATATAATGCTTACTTGATACATGCATATAATTTCTATATATAAATCATACCTCTGACATAATATATACCAATAGACATAATGATCTTTGGACAGGAGTGACAATAAAAGCAAGGCCACTAATTACCTAACCCAAAACTTTTACCATCTACATTTGGCAAAAATTGATGGAATAACTCTGGAATATTGGAACTCTGTTTGTCTTAGCCAAATTGCTAGTAGCAGAGTGGTGGGACAAGGTATACCTTGTTGCTTGATAATTCAACACTATGTTACCTGGAATGTGGTTTGTTTTGGTCCTTGGAATAAGAACAGGACCATACCAGGTAGGCTTACATAGATCACATAGTTAGCTGTAGTAAAGGTAAATCTTAGTGGAAGAAAGTAGATGATTAATGAGACGTGGTACACTCAAAATGTGGGAGTTCTTTATTTACTTTGGGAAGTTATATTAGAATACACATTTGATTTGATGTGCTATTCTTGTTCACTAATTCTTCTGCTACAAAGCACCTCCACTTTATTAAATTTGAAGGCATTATTTTTTATAAGAGAGAGAGAGAGAGAGAGGAAGAAATAAGAAACTTATTTGTATCGCTAGATATATTACTCCAAATTCAAGGTGTAAACATAACAAGTGTCTCATGGTAACTATAAAACCACAGAAGATACAAGTACAATCTATGAAGCACAGTGTGGATGGTAGAAAGGGTCTACCGATGATTATGAGTGAGACAGAGGATAAGGGGGTCACAGAGCTTGTGTGAGTGAGTTGCGTGAGTTCGGTCGCAGAGTAGTATACAATAAAGGACCTTGAAGTGAAGTGGTTATGGAGAGGTGTGAGCATACCAGAGAAGATGAAATTGGAGGAAGAAGGGGACAAAGCTGAATCATTCTTAAATCTTATGCATTAAATGTGATAAGACAAAGAGGAGATTCAGAGATCCTTGTATTCTTAATTACAGCTTTGTCCCCTTCTTTAATGGAGGAAGAAGGGGACAAAGCTTGTTGCTTGTCTTAGGAATCTGTCATTGTACTTATAGCTAAAGGGGCACGTGCCAAATGCTTGGCCTTGGGCAGGAACAGTTTTCCGTTGACCACATGTCCGCCTTTTTCTACTATATAAACAGGTGCAGATTTTTCTCTTTTGATTGTCATTAATGAATGTCATAATCTCACGTCTCTAGAAAGATCAAAGTACTTCCTCATTTAATGTGAGGTACTTTGGTGTATCCTCATACCTAAGCCACCATACTAGAGGACCCCGAGTGTTCCAATTATGGCCTATAGTACAATGATTGTACTATAAACACGTGCCAGACTTTGGGAGTCTCCCAAGACTTGTCCCCAAGCCTTTAGGCATCCAGATTATGAAGGGAGATTAGCAGAGTTCTTTGTGAAACTCATGATTTGTGAAGTCCTCGAGGAATTTGTGTCTGATGCAATTCTTGTTGGTTGGATAGCAGTTACGGATGTGGAGGATAGATTGTCCTAAATCAAGTGGATCTCACCCTAGGCTTGCTTGTGGATCAAGAGTTTCCTCAGTGTTTGTTCTATATGCGTGCTCATCTAGAAGTGTCAGCCTTCGTCGTGGAACTTTTAGGCCCCTCAGCCACGATTATGCCACAGACATCATGGATGGTGCTCCAAGAGTTTTCCATGTCGGGGTGTCACGTGGCACTTCGTGGAAGTTCCATCATCTACACAGATACTTATATAAGGTCACCTTTTCCTATGGTATCCATATTAGGTATTGATACTCCTTGAATACTAGTAGATATGTGTCTGATACTTATTAAACAAATCCATAATTTGAAAATAAAATTTTAAATTCTGAAAACATATGTGATACTTCTCAGATATTCAAAAATATGTCTAACATGATTAAATATTGAGATGTAACATTTCTCGTATAGCATATGAATATTTTTTGAATGAATTTTATAGCATATGAATATAAGGAAAGATATAACAAGAATTTCAAATACTTGGATTATTTCTTAAAGAAGAAAAACTGAGATATAATCAAAGTAAAACATGTTGAATATGGTCCAAAGTCCATGTCCATGCAACATAACCCTCATCTTTTTCATGTGAATTTCAATATGAATATAAAATTTTTGATAGATCGAAAAATAAAAATTTGTTTGTCATAATATGTATATATATCATAACAATTAATTATTTTTAACTGTATTTATTCATTGATAAATATATGCATGAATACTTGTATATATGTGTGTGTATGTGTATTTATGTATGCATTTGTCATGTCTTCAATGTATCCTTGTTCTTTTTTTTATTGTCGAAAGTATTTTAGAGAATAAAAAAGATATAGTATTCTCTCTAGGAAGTCAATATTTATAGTCACAGCTTACAAGTAAATAGAGAAACTATCTTAAATTAATTCCTCCAATCAATTAATCAATCAATCAATACAATCAATCTAATGCTTATATTAAGCTACAGATTAAGTCAATATTTACAACTCCCCCTCAAGCTAGATAGTATATATTTATAACTCCCAATTTGCTACAAATAGAGTCGATGGCAATCTTTGGTAGAGCTTTGGTAAAGATGTCGGCAAGTTGACTACTAGAAAGAACAAACGGAGTGGTGATTTCCTTGGACTCTACCTTAGATCGAATGAAGTGACAATCAACTTCAATATGCTTGATCCATTCGTGAAAGACTGGATTGTTGACAATATGAATCGCCACTTGATTGCCACAATGGAGAGGTGTTGGACCACGTACTGGAACATCAAATTCTTGCACAAGTGTTCTTAACCAAGTCAACTCACAAGTAGTATGTGCCATTACTCGATACTCTGCCTCAGCAGTAGAACTTGCCGCAACTAACTGCTTCTTTCTTTTCCAAGTCATGAGATTACCCCCTAAGAAAGTACGATAACCAATGATAGATTTGCGATCTGAAGGTGATCCTACCCAATCAGAATCAGTATATCCCTTAATTCGAAGATGTCTAGATGATCGATAAAAAAGACCACGTCCTAGGACATTCTTAAAATACTTTACGATACGAGTAACTCCATCCATATAAGGAACTCGGCGACTAGTCATAAATTGACTCACAACACTAACTACATAGAAGATGTCAAGTGGAGTAATGGTTAGGTAAATGAGCTTACACACAAGGCTTCGATACATCTCTGGATCCTCAACCAAATCACCCACATCTAACATCAACTTTAGATTGGTCTCCATAGACGTAAGCTATAGGTTTGGAGCCAAGATAACCCGTCTCTTTCAAAATATCAAGAGTACACTTCCTCTAAGACAAATTGATCCCTGCTTTTGATCTTGCGACCTCAATACCAAGGAAATAACGAAGCTTTCCAAGATCTTTGGTGAGAAAGATGGAACCAAGATGGCTAATCAATGTTTGGATGCCTGCCTTATCACTGCCAATGATCACAATATCATCTACGTAGACAACTAGAACCACGATACCTCTTTGCGTCTTCTTAAAGAATACTGAGTGATCAGCTTGGCTCCGAATCATACCATGAGAAACTACTGCCTTACTACCTTACTAAATTTATCAAACTAAGCTCAGGGAGATTGTTTGAGTTCACAAATAGATTTCTGAAGATGACAAACATACTCCCCCTTGGACTCAAAACCAGGTGGTTGAGCCATATACACAGTCTCAACAAGATCACCATGTAGGAACACATTTTTGACATCGAGCTGATAAAGAGGCCAATCGAGATTCACAACAAGAGATATGATAACCCGAACATAATTCAATTTGGCAACAGGAGAGAGAGTCTTAGTGTAATCAATGTCATAGGTTTGGGTAAAACCTTTGGCCACAAGGTGAGCCTTCGGTCGATCAACAGTACCATCAAGATTCTGGTTGATTGTGAAGACCCAACGACAGCCAACAATTTTAGCAACAGCAGGTTTAGGAACAAGAGCCCAAGTACGATTTAATTCCAAAGCATGCATTTCCTCTTCCATTGAGGTCCGTCAACTAGGGTGGGAAAGAGCTTCCTTATAGGATTTAGGAACAACAAGAGATAACAAGGATAGAGAGAAAGCTTGAAAGGAAGAGGATAAATGATCATAAGAAACAAAGTTAGAGATAAGATGAGCAGTGCAAGTACGTGTACCTTTATGGACTGCAATGGGCAGATCAAGATCAAAATCAGAAGAATGAGATGGATTGGCAGACAACGAGGCAGGTGGAGGATGTGAGAGAGAAGGTCCAACAGGAAGAGTGACTGGAATTGTAACCCGGTGACGACAAACATACACCTGAGAAATAGGAGGGTGAGTAAAAACACTAGTAGGTAAAACAAGGTTAAGAAATAATTATGCCTATAACTAACTTTCTTCTGGAGAATAAGGAACAGTCTCAAAAAAAGTGATATCAGCACTGACAAAATGCTTACATAAGATAGAACTGTAGCACCTATAACGCTTTTGTGTGCATGAGTAACCAAGAAATATGCATTTATGGGCACAAGGGTCAAGTTTGTCACGACCAGGCTACAAGTTATGCACAAACGAAACACATCCAAAAACTTTGGGAGAAATGGAGAAATATGTTTTATCAGGAAACATGATATTAAAAAGTGATTTTTCCTATAGAATGCGAGAAGGCATCTTATTTAAAAGATACGTAGCTGTAAGGACAACATCCCCCCAAAAACACTTGGGAACATACATCTGAATCATAAGGGCACGAGCTATAGCAAAGATGGGACCGTTCTTTCTTTCGACAATCCCATTTTGTTGGGAGGTCGTGACACAGGATGTTTGTTGTAAAATGCCTTTGGACTCGAGAAATTGTTTAAAATGATTGTCTTTATACTCTTGAGCATTATTAGTTCGAAAAGCTAACAATTTGGCATTGAATCGATTAGAAACTTCAACCATAAAGGATTGAAAAGCATTGAACAATTAAGAACGATTTTTAAGCACATAAACCCATGTCAAATGAGAATGATCATTAATAAAAGTAACAAAATATTGAGAACCACATAAACTAGTGGTCTGAGATGGTCCCCAAATATCAAAATGAACTAGTGCACAAGATTGGAAACAAGGGGGTCAACACATAAAGGCAATCAAACTCTATGATGCTTACTAAGTTCACATGTCTCACAATTAAAACTAGAAAAATCAGATAAAGTAGGAACAAAGTGACGAAGATTTGCGTAAGACTGGTGTCCAAGACAAGTACCATTGGTAAAGAGGAACAACGGAATTTAGAGTAGAAGAAGTCAACTAACTAGATGACTGAGAGTTCATTCTTTTCATATCCCCCACCAATCATCCTCTTCGTCTTTAGATCATGAAATTCCTAATAAGAGGGATAGAAGGTCACTGAACAGTTGAAGGATTGGGTATGTTTACGAATAAACAGCAAATTGAAAGGAAATTAGGGTATGTATAAAACAAATGAAAAAGTGAGATAAGAAGTACAAACACTACCAATTCTTTAAACACAAGCTTTAGTCCCATTAGCAATAGTGACAAAGGAGTGAGAAGAAGGATGAAAAATATTAAAAAGAAGAGACAAGTTACCTGTCATATGATCAGACGCACAATAAAGACGTGTTACTTGAAGAGACCAAATTCGTTGTGGATGTAGAAGAGGCATTGGCACGCTGAAGAATAGAATTATACTCTTCATTGTCCTTGGTGTCCAATTTATCAGCTATGATAGGACAAAGAAGTTGCTACAACAAAGATTTGGGAAGCAAGAGAAGCTGACCGAGACTGGCTAGGCTGAGAAAGTTGAGAGGCTCTGCCGAGGGTGACGAGAGGCTGGGCTGAAGAGGTCAAGAGGTGCCGAAGGAGCCAAGAGGCTCTACCGAGAAGGGCCGAGGGAGACAAGAGGCACCGAGAAAGAGAAGCTATGATTTATAAAACCTACTCTGATACCATGTCGAAAGTATTTTAGAGAATACAAAACATATATTCGTCTCTCTAGGAGATCAATATTTATAATCCCAGCCATGGATTTAAATCACGATCGCGGGATACGAATAGGTCGCGGTCGCAGTCGCAATCGCGGTGTAACGGTATCGAGAGTCTCAGGTCATTCGTAACGAAAATCGGAAACCATAACTGTAAATTTTTTTCAAACACTAGCAAATCTCATAAAAGTCATTGATACACATCTTAATTACAATCATCACATTTTAATCTTCTTTACTATTAATTTTTAATTTTCTTACACCTAAACAGATTTTTTTTTTTATAAACAACACTTAAGAAGATATTTTATTAATTTATATCGATATTTTAAAGTTAAACTAATAAGAAATATCATTTAATTTGAGTGGCATTACAAAGAATAATACAAATAATAACAAAAAATAATTATAAGCATGAAAATCAATTTAGTTGATTAATTATGGAATAAAAAAAATTAAAAATTTTGAGGCCAAAAGATATTTTCGAGTTCGTATTGACCCGAATGTTTTGGTAACCTATTTCAATTTTTTTTAGATTATTTTGTTAAGTATCTCTCTTGTATATAAATGATATAAAAATAAAAATCATAAGAATTTTGTAAAAAACAAAAAATTAAAAAAAAACGAAAAATAAAATTAAAATAAAATAAAATAAAATAAATATAACAGTTGTAACAATCTCGTAACGGTCTTGTAACAACCTGTAATGCCCATAACGGCCGATACGTAACGGTATCAGCCAATACAATTGTGAATTTTAGTAACACTAATATATCGGTCAATATTGGTATCGGAGGGTCAAAAAACCGATATGTAACATAACGACCGTTATTTAACACCATAGTCACAGCTTATAAGCAAATAAAGAAACTATCATAAATTAATTCCTACAATCAATCAATCAATCAATCAATCAATACAATCAATCAATCTAATGCCTGAATTAAGCTATAGCTTAAGTCAATATTCACAACAATCTTCATATCGGCATTTAGCATTGTCAATGACTCGTGTCTTGATTCAAATCCGATATGTTTATCTGGATATAGCACTAAGAATTTGATCCAATGATCTGATCCAATATGAATCACATAACCTTTTTAGTTAAAAGGATTGGATATAGATTAAACTAAATGGATCCATTAATGATTCGATCTAATATGAAATCTTATGATAAAGTCACTCGATATCTAATATAATGGGTTTTAGATGAGAAAGGAATCACAAAATAATATATCAAATGATAAAAGACATGTATGATGAGACTATGACTATCACAAGGACAACTGTCAGTAAGCCTAAATTAGGAGTTAGCATTAAGTCCTTACCTTTTTACTTTAGTAGTAGATGAACGAACTAAGTACATACAGGATGAAGTTCCATAGTGTATGCTTAGTGATGACATTGTTTTACTTGATGAAACTAAAGAGCGATAAATGTGAAATTAGAGATTTGGAGAGATACTTTAGAATCAAGAGGGGTTCAAGATAAGTAGGACGCAAACTAAATGTATTGAGAGTGACTTTAATAGAATTAGAAGCACAAATGGGGATATAGTGAAGACTGAAAATCAAGAGAAAATAAAAGGTAAAAAATTTTGTTATCACGGTTCACTAATCAATTAGAAAGGATAAATTAAGGATGATGTTAGCTATAGAATTAAAGCAATAAGGGTTAAGCGGAGAAGTGCATATGGCGTATTTTGGGATCCATGAATACCTTAACAAATGTTGGCAATTAAGAAACATGTTAATAAACTAAGTGTGGCTCGAAATGAGGATGTTGAGATGGATGAGCGGTAAAACAAGAAAAGATAAAATTAAAAATAAATACATTCATGAGATGGTAGCATTAGCACTTATAAAAAATAAAATAAAACAACCGATTAAGGTGGCATGACTATGTACAATTAAGACCAATAAATGCACCAATAAAAAAGTGTGGCATGGTTCATATTGAGGGGCATACTAAGAGGTAGGGGTGACCAAATTTAACCTTACTAGGGATAGTGAAAAGAGATATGATAATGTGTGATCTAACTGAGGGGATGGTCTTAATAGAATAGAACAGGGAACATGATTCATGTAACCAACCCAAATAGTTGGGATAAGACTTTGTTAAGTTGAGTTGTAGTATTATAATAAAATTTAGGGACCGAATCCAATCCAATAATTAACAAGATTTATATTTGAATTAGGAATTCATAGATCCATCATATTTTCAAGTCGGATCCGATTCGATAATTTTCTTAACAAATAAGATTCAGATCACCCCTAATCTAATCTAAATTTGATTCCTTTATACGCCTATCGACATATCTATATCATGTCATATCCAATTCTAGTTTTTGTAGCCAAGTTTCATAGAGTACAATAAATTATGCACTTTTCTTTTGAACAATAAAATTAAAATTTTCAACTAAAGGTTGATTACCCATGGAAGCTGTTGCCGGGTAATAATTGCAACCCATTTGGCAACTCTCCAATTTGTGTGCTAGTAAGTTAACCAAGAATGGCGAATGAGGTGAATCAGAGCCTTAGTAAGAAAGTTAATCGTAACCAACCCAATAAGCATGATTCTTCAACAGATTAATCATCAGCTAAGGCACATAAGCTTCCAATTATATGTGTCAGAGCTAGGATAGCATGCTAACAAGTTTCATGACAAATGTAATGTAGCTATAGTTGTAAACAAGGACTAAAGACACCAAAGAGCTTACACTGAAGGTTTGGAAGCGCTAGATATGCGTGAAGACAAGAAAAAGGGCAATGAGATCAAGAAAGACTCAAGCCTCATCAACATAAATTGCTCAAGAATCAAGATGACCAAAAGAAGACCAAACCTAGGGTTTGGTACCATATAGGAGAGTCAATTAGGTCCTAGGAGAGACCCCGTGAGCGTTAGAGTGACCAAGCAAGGGAGTTGGATCACATAGGAAAGGGAGAAGGCCAAGGGGTAAGAATGGAACATAAATCTAAGTTCAACTACCATATCCTCCCAAGTCCATAACTTAAGGTCTAGTTGGAATCTTAGAGTGAAACTAGTTTTTCTTTATCCATTATTGGTGGATATGCTTTTCTCACCTTGGGATCTGACTTTTTACACCAACATTTACTTGAAATAGTAGTGGTTGATTTTTTTAAACCGTCCTTGTTACTAATTGGATCCAAACTAAACGATACCCTTCCATTATCTCACACTACAACGGCCCTGCCTAATGTATCACATTTGAGCTTCTTAACGGTAATAATTCCCCTTCATGGTCAAGGTCTGTGAACTTATATTTGGGTAGCCAGGGTAAATTAGCTCTCCTAAACAGTGCTACTCATAAACCGGATGTTAAAGATACTATATATTCTCAACGGAAAGTTGATAATTACAACATGTTTGTATGGTTATTTAATCCCATGGAGCCATTGATATACCACGTGTTTATGTATCATGTTACCCATTTATAGTCACCACATTAACCGACATATATGCACATGCTTGAAAGAGTTCCCGAGTATAACATAATACTTAGGATGATCTCCCAGTATCATATACTTTGGATATCTTCAAACTTGTTGGAAGGTTACTAGCCCCTATTTGATCTTTCATCATATGCCACCATGCTTATTCTAAAGTGCAATGAGTGTCGGCAGACCTAAGCAATCCTTATGAGTCTCCGTCCTAAGTTCGGGCTTATTCGTGTACAAGTTCTAGCTTCTCATCCTCTAACTCCACTATGGACAGTTTATGCAACTATCAACAGTGACAACATTGACATTTTTTATTTCTACAGTTTCAGCCCTCGTTGTTGATCAATATGCTTTAACTACACAGTCAAATTCCACTACCCCTAGCTCTAGAGGTTGTTTAGATGGTGGATGTCGTCATGGTCAAGGATGTGGCCATGATCAAGGCCGCATCACTTTTCAGTGTACTTATTATGGAAGTACTAACCATAAGGTCTCCACATGCTCCTGATTGCATGGGTTCTCTCCCCATAATTCTACTACTACAGAGAGATACCACTAAGATATCACTTAAGGTCCCAAAATGTGAAATAAACCTATAAAGGGGGGGGGGGGGGGGGGGGGGGTTGAATAGGTTGGCTCTATAATTAAAAATTTATCAATTTTTAACTTCAAGTTTTGTCTACAACAACGATGCCACAAGAACAACAAAATCACTCAACGTGATTAATCCAACATACAAGTCCTTCCACCAATGTAGAGACAAGAATTGTTCAAAGAAACAAACCTATCAACAACAACTTAATTGATCATCTAGTTCAATTTGATATTCAATTAATCAATTTAATGCAAAATTCAACTCAGTGATCAAATGTCAATTCAATTCAATTTACAATTTTAATTGCTCAATTAGGTTTTCAATTGATCAAATTTGTGTTCAATTATGAAATTCATGAAAACTTAATATTAATATCAATATTCAAGCAGAAGCATTCAAGCAAAGCAATGAGTAAATTGAAAGAGATGAATTGATTGAGAAATTTGAAAACCGATTGATGACAGAGAAACCACCAAAGACAACAATCCTTGTAGTAAAACTCCATAGTCGAGCCAATGCTCAAGGAAGACTTCTACTATGATGGAAATTGAATTACAATGTATCTATGAACAAACTCTATACCTCAAGCTCCGTTCTACCCGATCACGTCTTCAATTTCCTCTTGAATCCAGAAGCTCCTCATAGCCAGAATCTTCATACAACCGAAATCCTCGACGGTCTCAAAATCCTCCGATCTAGCCGCTCCACAATTGCAAATCCTCACAATCTTGATGTCGACCAATCGCTCAACATCAAATCCTCAAACTTGAACTCCATACTTCATCAATGGTGAAATTGACATGAACAAGAGGCTCTTAGATCTGATTTGGATCTAGTGAATGATCTAAATCAATCAATGAATGAAAGTAGAGAAATGTATGAATGACAATTATGATTGATCTCTCATGAAAGCTTTTTGATCTATCAAGTATTTAGCTCTCATAATTGATTTTTCTCTTACTTTATTTTTCACTACTCTCAACTGAATTTTCATGATTTTTTGCAATGAACTTATTCAATCCAAAATGAGCTTCAAAACATATTATAAATCTGTTTTCTGTCCAGGGTTTGTTCGAACAAACCATCATTCATTCGAATGAGCCCTCATTCGTTCGAACGAACAAGGAACGAATATCAAACGAGCACAATTCTGAGGTTATAGCTCTTCGTTTGATACAGGTCTTTCGAATGAATGAAAATGAACTTTTGGGGTTCGTTTAAATGAGCCAAGGCTCGTTCGAACAAGCAACAGAGAGTTGCTCATTCATTTCTTGTCTTGAAAACATAATTTTTCCTTAGGTTTTTAAAGATGCATTTTGAAAAAATTGTTTCACAATCACATGTCTAACACACACATGATGTTATGTTGTAAACTATATGCAATGCAAGCAATGTGTGAGTGCATGAGATCCAAATCAAAACAAAAGTCCAATATACCCTTCGTGAACCAAGTCGGCCGGCAATGATGCACGATAATGTCTCTTGGACGATCTTGGAGTAGAATGAGCATTGAAGTACTTACTCCTAGGACTTATGTAAAGATTACACACAAAGCAAGTTTTGTCAAACCGGAATAGCCAATTACAATATCAGACCCCTTGGTCCTAACATCTACCAATTCTTCTACTGCTGATTCAGTTGTGACAGAAGAGTTAGATACTAGTCAGCCAGCCTATAGAACCTTCCACCGGTCCTTCCTTTGATATGGAACAACTACATACCCAAATTAATTCCACTATTAGTGAATGACTAGCTACCCACTCCAACCCAAACTAGATTAGCTACGCTGCCTGCATATGTTTCCAAATTTACATGCTTCCACTTATATTCTTCATTCAGGTACTAGATCAGCTTTCCATATTTTGACACCTTTCTCAACACCCCCTTGAGTTATTGATTTAGGTGCTATTGATCACTAGTAAGTCTCATTTACTTTCCTCCCCTCATCCTCCTGCCTTGGGTTATTGATTCAGGTGCTATTAATCACATGACTGGTGAGTCCCAGTTACTTTCCTCCTCTCATCTTCCTATTAATGTCAATTTTTAAGACTACCAAATGGTTCCTCTACCCCTGTCACTTGCATAGGCAATGTGCCCTTATCATCTCCTTTTTCTCTTTTTTTTTTTGGGTTCTTCATATACCCAAATTATCTACAAATATGTTTTTTATAGGTTATCTGTTAGTTGTCTTACCAAATCTCTTAATTGCTCGATAACCTTTTTCTTGATCACTGTATTTTTCAGGTTCTGTGTTCGAGAAAGATTTTTGGCAAGGGATTTGAAAAGGATGGCCAATATTACCCAAGCGAGAGTCAACCAACAATTATTTCTTCTCGACTTCCAGTTTCTGCTTTGTCTTCGTCTAATAAACATGTGTTTAATTCTAACACTTTAGCTTTGTGACATGCCCGCTCAGGATATGTCAATTTTCAGTGTTTATGTTTGTTATTTCTTCTTGACTTTCAGTTTCTGCTTTGTGCTCATCTAATAAACAAGTGTTTAATTCCAAGACTTTAGCTTTGTGGCATGCCTGCTTAGGACATGTCAATTTTCAGTATTTATGTTGGTTATTTCCTAACTTTAATATTATGTACAAACCATCATTTTTAATGTGTTATTTACAAGTTTCCAAGCATACTCGAACCTCCTATATCTCTTATATGCATCACTCTCCTACTTTATTTGATTTCATACATATATATGTTTGGGGTCCTTCATACTTGTCAAAAAAATATGTTTGGGGTCCTTCACATGTTCCATCAAAAAAGACAAAGCATGTCAAGTGTTAGAGGAAAGGAGGATTGTTTGCACATCAATAACTAAATAATAGGTAGATATGTGTTAAAGGGTTGGCCATGGAGCAACTGTTAGATTGCTCCATTGTGACTTGAAGGTTACAAATTTGAGTTGCGGAAATAGCCTGTCCACTTGTAGCGGTAAGGCTACTTACATCCAACCCTTCCCAGACCCCAACGTGGTGGAAGCCTCGTGCATTAAGACTGCCCTTTTATATGTGTTGGATAATGTTAGAATATTTGGAAGGGCAGTTTTGTATTTTCATCTCAATAATATAAATAAATACATGTAAAAAGGAGAGACTTTTTACGCTCTCAACTCTTCTTGAAATTTCTTCTTTTATCTCTTATTTCTCTTATTCTTTAACCCTAAAATCAAAAGAATCAATCTTTTATGTCAAGATAAACAAAGACAAAGTAGGATGTTATTGACATATTTGTTAAAACTTCCGAAGTCTATTGAACTTGCCTGTAACGTGTTACTTCCCTCTGCTGTGGTAAAGTTGATGGTTGTCTTATAACAGTCTGAGGATTATGCATTTTCAATAATGTTACCGGAAGGTTCCGAACATCCTGCTTGCAAACATCACAGGTCTTGTTTCCCTTAATGCTAAACCACTTCACTGCACACTCTCGGTGAGCAAGGGCAAGCTCTCCTTTGCAGCTGCACTCCATCTTAAGAGTTTCACCTCCTTCTGCAAGCTCAACCAAACAAATTCTGCAAACTGCGTCTACTTCAGGAATATCTTCACCAGAATCTTCATTGGCTGTAAAGACTATAAGATGCAATAAGAAATTAACAACAAGATGCATCAAAAAATAAATAAAAAACTGATTGGAAAAAACAAATCTGATGAATGGAATGGCTTGACATTTCGAATTTTACCACAAGGTGTCAAATGCAGTGCATGTAATGCAAATAAGGGAAAGACACAAGCAATTTGGTCAGGTGTTAAGACCATTATGCCATCAAAAAAAGAAAAAGAAAAAATCAATCCTTTCGCCAACTACCAAGTTCATTTCTATTAGTGAAACTTATATACACCATAATACAACAAGTGAAAACCAAAATACCTTACAACTATCTTCAAAGAAAGAAAAGAAAAATCTGTTTTCCTAAGAGATCATACAAGAGTACATTTAATTATTTGCATCAATTGTGGCAATAAGCAAAAGATTGCTTCAATTAACAGTCACTGATCTATGTGAAGCATATGCGTCACTGAAAAGCTAGTAAAGAACCTCATTTTCCCTCACTCGATTTGACAATTATGATGCATTTTTTTATCGGTAAAGATAATTGTATTATAAACATGGTGCTTGAAGGAGGCAAACCCATATACAGAAAAAGGGAGAGGCTACAAAAAATCATGGCCTTAACTCCCCCAAAAAAGATATAAAGGAATCTAAATACATCGGAAATTCCTCTTTACACCAAAAAAAAACATAAATGCAAAAAAGAGTCCTTTAGATCCCAACTAGAAAGTGCCTTGTCTTCGAAAATCCGCCGGTTCCTTTCTTTCCAAATAGACCACACCCAAATGTTTCCACATTTGAATAGCACGCCAACTCAAAAAAACCTCTCTAATGGTAGCCGGCATAACCCACCCATGCTCAAAAAAGCACCAACACCAAATTCCACACATCCTGTGTCACATAGCTGTGCACAAGGAGGTGATCAATTGTTTCCCCCTCCACCTTACAAAACTACACTGGCTAGGAAACTGTAAGCCTCTCTTTTTCAAATTATCCTCCATACGGATTGCTCTCCAAGCCCACTGCCCAACAAAAAAATTGCACCTTCCACAGAATGCAAGGTCTCCAAATCAATTGCCATGGAAACACTTCCTCCTTTCTCCCAAGCAGGGTAGAGTAGAAATTTCACTGTGAAGCTCTTGCTCTTATGACCCCTCCAAATTATAGGATCCAACCTACCCTATCCCACGAAACTTGTGTAAAAATGACATAAATTCCTCCACCTCCCCATCTCCCAATCCTGAAAATTTCTTCGGAATCAAGGACTCCAAATCGCATTAACCCCGCCCCCCAAGAAAAAAAAAACCCACCTACCCGCTCACTCCATACAATCTGCCACCTTAGCTTCCTTTTTTTTCTATTAGTCACCTTAGCCTCCTTATTAGAAGCGAAATTATTCTAGGAGTGGAATTTATCTTTGAGTTTCATTTCGCCACACCATAGGTCATCCCAAAATCTAATCATGTGACCTTGCCCCACCTCATATCTCACCGACTCACTAGAAGATTCTCTTCCCTTCTGGATAGCCCTCCAAACTCCACACCCATATGCCTCTCTAGCCTCCCTTGAATACCAACCCTCCCCATCCTCACCATACTTTATAGAAATGACATTCCTCCACATGGCTAGGGCATCCACTGTAACACCCTGACCCAGATTAAACTATAATCATGTAATTAAGTCACCTTATGAAGCATCGAAATGCTAATAAGCCAACATCATGAAATTATTGCCTAAATAATCTATTAGTCAAGAAACTAATACATGAGAAAAACTAAAGACAAATCTTACTATGCTTTAAGATTTAAAACACTAATGCAAAGAATAATTAAAGATATATAAAATATGATAATGCATGTCTAAAATATACATGATGTATGGTACCTCAAAGAAATGCATGTACATGAAGCATATATATATACACACACACACACACACACACACACAAACATATATTTATTACGTCAAACTTTCCATATCTATATAAGGTCAAAATTACCACCCATTGAAAAACCATGGCCTGGACAGTTTGAGTTTCTCCACTAAAGAGACCAACCTGAACCCAACCATGCCTAAGCCATGCTAGGGCTTGAAGGGGAGAGGGCCAAGGAGAGGTGATGGACAGGTACCCATAGGAAGACCTTCTATATAAGCCTAATGAAAAGAAGCTGAGAGCTTTTCTGTTATAACCACAGAAACTGAGAGATTAGAGAGAGAATTCAACCTGGAGAAGGACTGAGGCAGACCTGAGGTAGAGAGAGAAAGAAAGAGGAAAAATTTGTTCATTATCAAGAGGTTAGAACCTAATTCCTTTCATTTCTTCAAGTTCCTGTGTAGATTATAAACATAATAAACTGGTTTTAGAAGCTTGCATGCCCCTGAAATGGTTGGTTCAAGTCTGAGCCACCATTAACGAAGCTTAAAATCCTACCCAGAAATCAACTTGCATAAAACTTGGTTATGAGATTTGGGACTTGATCTACGCGAGATATGGACCAGGAAATCACCTAACCACGACCCTAAAGCTCAAGAATTAGCTTTGAATGACCTAGTTGCAAGTTGGCTATTAATGGTGAACCTCTGGAAATGAACAGTAACCTTGCATGCATGAACGAAAAATGAAACCCCATGACTTAAGGAACTTAATGCAACAAACTGTAGTTAAAATGGTTGAGTATTGACTCTGGAATGGTTCAATCACAGCGAACAACCATTAAAGTTTCGACCGAACTTCTGAGCTCCATTCCAGCTACCAAACCAACGGGGAACTATTCTTAGTTCACCCAGAAGACCGTTGGAATTGAAAACACAGAGAGTTGTTTACTCAAAACCCACGAAATAGAGCCTGAATATTTTAGGGTTTCACATGCTACAGTAACTGGGCGGTTGGGGACAATGACCCCGTTGAGTCAACTCGCGAGTTGACTCAGCCAATTCTAAGACCAATGAACCGAGCTGACTCAAATATAAGCAGGTTTACTCAACCACATGTTAACGCGTGATATAACGATCACTTAAGTTGGACAATGCCGTTTAGGGACAAAACAACACTTTCCTATGTCATTTTGAGTTTAAGTTTTAAAATCAATTTGGCACGTTTGGTAAATCTAAAAATAAAGGTCTCTGCTATGCCTAAACCAAATAAATATATTAAATTGTGACTTATCAAAAAAATAAATAAATATATTAAATTGTGGATAAGGCTATTTGGCAGCTGGAATAATTCATTAAATTGAAATGGGGATATCCAAGACCTGGTTAAGGACTTGATTAGGGATAAGGCGTTGTTTGTTTGCAATTGAAATTGGAATAGGGTTATCCATGAAGCAAATAACCCCAGATTTTGCACATAGGGCATGTTTGGCTATAACAAAGGCCTGATTGAACTTTTTGAAATTACACTTTGACCCTTGGACTTGACTTAAGTTATACAATGGCCCAAATCTTTAAAAATTAATTCAATTATACCCCTTACAAATATATAAAATCAAAATTTCATCCTTGAAATTTGAAAAATTACGAAAATTACTATTATGCCTCTGGATTTAAATAAAATTACAATAATGCCCTTATAAAAGTGGAAAAAACTTCTCTCGAGCATAAAATGAGCTAGACAAAGCCAAATCAAGATCTGTAAAAAAAAAACACATGTTTCTTTAACATTCTGGACCCAATGGTGGGCCCCGTTTGGGTAAATTAAATTTCCAAATGCATAAACAGAAAAACTGAACTAATTCCAAATAAGTCCTAAAGGCTTAATTAAGCTACCAAATGACCTCCGATGACTACGAGGATACCTATCCAAAGGTTTTGTGACGTTCCGAACTCAATGGTGGAGTTTGTTTCATCAAATAAGTGTCGAAAATACAAATATGCAATATTGGCCATTTCTAGGATATTTTTAATGATAAAATAGCCTACCATATGAGTATAAAAAAATGAGGAAAGACCATTCTTAAGATTTTCAGACTTTTTAGGCTCAATAGAGAGGTTCATTCAAACTAATAAGACCCCTATGATAACATTTAGAGCTGCATAGGCCCTCATACTAGTACCTAATAAGATTTTGATCTGTACTATAGGGACGGCGAAATAAGGGAAAGACCTTGATATAAGCTTTTGGACTTCAGGTGAGTATTTCATGCCATGTTAAGGTGGTTTTCGATTATAGATACATGTATTGAACTCAGTTATGATTTATGTTATATGTTATACATACTCAAATGAAATTTGAAAGCATGCGTCAATATAATATTGTTATCTATGACTTTGAAGAATGTGAATTGTGAAATATATCTTCAATATAAAATACATTGAACTATTGGACATTGGAAATATTCATTTGACCATTGAATTTGCTATCAGACATTATTGGCTTTGGATTTGATTTTGTTGCATTTTGATTTTCTTGGACTTCTATAATTAGTCATTATCGAACAAATTATGACTCTATTGAACCCCATCAAACCTTATCGAACCCTAACCACAGGGTCTAAATAGTGGTCAACAACACTAATCGGCACTGTGAACTAGTTCCATTGAATATTGATCTCAGTCAGTAAGGTTCTAATTTACTGGCCATAGAAGTAACTGTATGTGAATATTATTGAACATTACGACTTTGAACATATTGAGTTGAATCAATGATTGAACATCGAACCATTTTGAACCATTGAACCATTGAACTATGACATATGATATAGAATGTGACTTACCTTAAACTACGATATAAAATGTGACTTACCTTGAACTATGATATAAAATGTGACTTACTTTGAACTACGATATAGAGTACGACTAACTTTGAACTCCGATATAAAGTACGACCAACTTTGAACTCTGATATAGAGTACGACTTACTTTGAAATATGACATAGAATATGAATTACTTTGAACTATGATATAGAACATGGTTTACTTTGAATTACGATATAGAATATGACTGACTTGAGACCATGATATTGAATATGAATTATTTTAAACTATGATATAGACTACGACTCGCCTTGAGATCATCGCTTTAAGATATTTTTGTGTGAATATCTAATTGTTTTTAGAAATGCATTGACACTGTTATTGAACTCTTGTATTTTGAACTTGGAAATCCATTTGGAATTTGACTATCTCTATTTGCTACAGAGAATAGATAGTTCATCAGAGAACTATATAAGTAGCTTTCAAACCCTTAACATGTGGCGAAATTCTCACAGAGCTTAGTGAAGCTCACTCTAGTTATTTACACCTTTTCAGGACTAACCTCTTGGAAAAAGAATGAAAAGCTAGATAGTAGGACAGTCAGAAGCCCGTTTTGAATTAATGACAAGAATGGGAGTATGCGGGCAATGGGATGACTTTTGAAGTAGATTATCTTTTGTAAAAGTTTCTTTGGCTTCTCATCTAAAGTACTTAACAATCTTGAGGTACTAACTACGTAAGTAGTATTAGTTTTGCTTACTAGTGATAGCCACTCCACAAACATTTTAATTTAGTCATGAACTTAGTGAATAATTCCACTAGTATTAGTTTTGCTTATAAGCTACTAAGGATTCTGTATGGTTGTCCAAGGGATGAGTTAATCACAATCGTAATCCGCATAGGGTGGGTTTTGGGTCGTGACATCCACCGCAAAACTCCACATCCATTTACCTAACAAAGCCTCATTGAATAAACACATGGCTCGAAACCCCAAGCTTCCCTCTCCCAGTGGTCTTTTTATTTTCTCCCACACCACTAGATGAATCTTCCTCTCCCCAAAGAAAATCTCGTTGGATCTTCTCCAATTTCTTTCCTATAGAGCTAGCAGCGAAAAAAAAGGATAAGTGATCGAAAATAGTATAAGAGAATCTCTGAATTTGAAGCAAAAACTCAAGTTGTTGGAATACGAATTGCCACATCTCGAAACCCACCCTATGCGGTTTAGGGAATGTGAATGCACTAAACCAAAATCCATACAATTACACATCACATCAAGCTTAAATACAGCGGAAGCAATCTCATATGTTACATTCATCCATCAAGTATCTAGATAGGCTAAAAAAAACAATTTAAAACATTACATTCGTTTATATTACATTACTTACATCAAGTTTGAATAATTATCATAACATTTGTCCTGGCTAGTTCTTGATCACACCAACTATGGGTCCCATACCCCACGTTCACATCTCGTATATATCTGAACCATTATTGTCAAATTGCCCAAGCAAGCCTAGGCGACAGACTCAGTTTACTGCCCAAGCAATCGCCTAGAAAAAACATGGTGAAAAAGTAATATAATCATTGTTTTAATTCATAATTTCATACCATCCATGTTATTTATAAGAAATTAAATCAATAAAGAGAAAATTTTTATTCTTACATATTTAAAAAAAAAAAAAAAACATAATAGCAACCATTTATTAATACTATTATTTGTGCAAAGAAACAAAAATATAGTTTGAATTTTAAAAAGATAATAACATATGCAAATAAATCAAATAGAATGGATAATGCAATAAAAAATACTTGAATAAAACTTAACCCATTTAAATAATAGAACTGGTTGATAATTCAAAAGGTAACATTGAACAAACATGACAAAAATTCAAAGCAATGCTCATTAAACTGGTTTTAAATAAATAGTCGATAAATAGTCTATTATCGACTATTTATTTACTTTGATGGCATGAGATAAATAGTCGATAACATTAACATAATTTTTTAGTAAGATTGACTTTATCTATTGTATGTTAATAGAATGTAAATAAAATAAAATGCTACTTTATATATAAATGTTTCATGTACAAAAAGTCAATATTTGAGATTTTTTCAATCTCTTCATTAATTTCACCTCATTTATTCACAAATTCAAGATTTGTAAATATATTCAACCCCCAACAAAACAAAAAACAAAAATGAACTAAAAAATTATTTATGTATTAAAATATGTAATTTGGCTAACAATAATAGTCTATTACGCAGGCGAATTGGGCGCCCAGGCTAACGCCCAACTATTTGGGATCAGGCAAGCATCACTTAGGCGATTTTCTTATACTGGGGCGCCGAGGTGTGCGCCTGTAACAACTATGATCTAAACTTCATACTTATGCTAATTGTGAGTCTCATATCTCACGTTCACATCTCGTACACATCTGAACTTCATACTTACACTAATTGTGAGTCCTATACCTCATGTTCACTTCAATTCATTGCACTTCACTGTGATTGTGGGTCCCATGACCCACTACTTTCTTATCAAAACCTCGTACTTTACTTCTTTACCTGAAATATCATGGGTAATATCCATGTGAGCTTTGTGAAATGCTCGTGAGTAACTCCAGTACCTTATCATGGATTTTCAACCGATAGCATTTTGAAACATAAATTATTTTATGATAAAATTATGCTATTGACTGATTACATTTTCAATACAGAACATGAAAACTTGAATCATAAAACATTTAAGCACATAAACTTGAAAAAGTAACTTAAAACAGGAAGCATTTCAGAATGATTCAAGTAAAGCACATCATTTCTTAAACACATGGCATAATTGTCATTTGCAGCACAAAACGTAGACATTTAGTTATTCACATAAAACTGAATGAATAAATCCTTTATCGGATCAGGAATGAAACACTTTACTTATAAAGCATGAGGATTAGAAATTTTTTTCATTAAACACGAGGGTAAAACCCTTTATCATAAACTTGAGGATAAAAATATCCTTTTCAGAAAAATGGGAGTTCGAAACCTCCTTCCATTTCATAACTTTACATCTTTTCACTTTATACTAGAATCCGTATCGATCCGAACTCTAAGCTTAATAGGAGGTCAGTATAATATACATTAATACATGACTTAAACAAGAGAGATCTCTAGCCTTCTTACGGACATTACAGGAGTGAGTCCCGAAGGAAATACTAAACAGGAATGCTTATGCACTAATTATCTTGCGTAACCAGTTCGCAAATAAGAAGAATTTAAAATATTTCTTTTCAAATAGATGTTTTTCAAGAGCAGTTGATCATAGCTTGAATGAGAAACATTCATTTTCAAAAGAAGATATTTAACACAATTTTACAAATAGAGATAGGCAAGCATGAAATAAGAGTCGTATAAACTGCTTGGCATTTAAATAAACACATTTACATTTCACGATAACACTTTCAAAATAGAACATGAAGCATGCTTGAAAGAGGAGTCGTGTAAATAACAGGACTTTGAATTAAAACATTTCGTAAATCATGGAGTTAAATTCTCCACTTCAAAGTGTAAGATTACTCACCTGTGGTCCAGAGTCCACAATCATTTTCTTACTTGCTTACTTGACTTGTCTTGACACCCGTCTTATCCCTATTTCCTTACTGATAATCCTAAATCATAGATCAGAATACATTGATACTATATCAGTACACATCTCAGCTTAATTCCTTGCTTACTTAGTATTCTTAATCTTACTATTTAGGATTCCCTCACGGTCTTAAATTAGGGTTCCTAACACTTCGTGGTTCATCGTGTAGTATACTTTAGCCTTTAGGGATATTTTGGTCATTTGCCCTTTTATGTCTTGTATTGTTCGTTCGTCGTTTGCCTAAACAAACTTTATTTTTGAGTCCAAACAGTCCTTAAAACATTAATATAGGTCTTTCAATTCTATCTATAATATTCTGGTAACTTCATTAAGTCTTAAGGACGTATTCGTCATTTTTAGTTTGTTACCGGGTCTTATTTTTCTCAAAAGGACGTTACCGTTAAGTCCATAATGTCAAAGATAATAAAGTTAGGCCTTTTCGGCTCTCAATTTGCCTATCTGTGGCTTCTATTAAGTCTAGGGGCATTTTAGTAATTTTACACTTTCACGTGTTCAATTTTTCGATGCTTTGTTTCCTAAAATAGACTCCACCGTTGAATCCGAAATATCAAAGAATGTCATAATAGGCCATTTCTAACATTTAACTCGCATTGGGCATCACTAAGGGCTACGCATCTAAATTTTCGGGACTTCGTTTCGTAAAATGGACTCCGCTATTGGGTCTAGAATGTCAAAAAATGTCAAGGTAGACATCCTTTTTGTTTTATTTGGACATATATAACATTTAATTTATTTAATATATAATATATATATATATATTATGTGAATTATTTTCACAAGGTATCACGTGGCTTAGTGGAAAACATGTGTGTGTGTGCACACAAGGACTAGCGTCCGAGTCTGGGGAGCAGCAACTTCCTATTTTTTATGAATTGCTCAGAGCCAAATGGCGGACAGGAACCCAAATTAGGGACAGGCTATCCCCATTCTGCGTAGGGTTATCAAATTAAGTCCTTATCCTTATAGCCAAACACTCGGTTTTCTAATTTAATAACATTTTAAACTTAACCCAAACGATGCAGTTTTGAGTGGGGTGACAGGGGTCCGTATCACACGTGGACCATGTCCCGACCCCGTTACTGTTCATTGTCTTCCTCAAGACGATGAACAGTAACAGCAAACCCTAAAATTTTCAAACCTCAATTTGTGGGGTTTTGGCTATCTTTTTTTGCTATTTTCGGTTCCAAATAACTTCTGGGAATTCTACAACATTTTGGCATTCATTTGGAGGCTTGAATCAAGGTCTAAGGCTTGGTTGGGGGTTCCTTGGCCTTATTGTTATCGAAGCTCCATTTGAGCTCATTTCTTCACCAAACTTGGTGAGGTTTGATGTGTTGTGACCCTACGAACATGGGGATTCATCTCCCTTTCAGAAAATGGTGTTTAAGGTTCTAATTGTGAGGGTTGATTTTGAAACAGCAAATTGTAATTCAGGTTTTCTCTCTCATCTTAGGTCTGTTTCAGCTAATTTTTGTTGATCCTCGTGATCTCCAGTAAAAGTTCTAACCGTCCAAATCTTTTTTAGTTTATGTTGAATCAGACCCATATTCAGAGCTTCAACAATGGAGGTTCTACTATCCCGCGTCATTTCTAGGGTCTTTCAGACCTTATTCTCCGTCCTAGACCACTAATCGTCAATACAAGATTTCATATATACAGCTTAAATTGATAAAACTAGTGAATTGAAAAACTTCCAATGAGAGACTTTGCCTGTTTCCTTTCTCTCTCTTCAATATGCAGCTTCTCCTTTCTCCCTTAGTTTTGTTCTAACCATCATCTTCTGCAGCCCCTTTCTTTTAGGGTTACAGTCTTATATGTGTATATATATATATATATATATATATCTTCCTTGAACCGCCTCACCTTTTCTCTCTCTCTCTCTCTCTCTCTCCCTCCCTTTTCTTCCAATCAAGACCCTTTTTTCTGGGCAGCTGCCGCAAGGGGCTGCAGGCTTCTTCCTTCGTCTTCTTCTTCAAGCTGCTAAGGCAGCCCACACAGCCTCTCCTTCCACCAATCATTCACACACACATCACACACTTATATCTCACACACATTCACACACCTAAACACACACACATGTGCACTGTTTTTTTAATCCTCCTTTTTATCCATAGATATATATATATATATTCATATTTACACCTCCATTCGTATGTAAATATATGTATACGTACACATACTATTTCCGTCGTGCCCGTAATGTTTCGACCACATATATACGTATGTATATATATATATATGTATATTTTATGTACATTCTTTATTTATTTAATAATTAGGTAGTTTCTTAATTTTCAATGTATAATTTTTTCATTTTAGGTTGGTGGTGTTTTTGGTCATTCAGTCCAACTAACCTGGGTTAGGTTAGTCTTACCCTTAATTAGGTTAAACTGTCTAATCTTGGTTCATAATCTACACATTTGGCCTTAAAAGATTTTTCATTTAAGTTGTCTTCGGTATATTGCATTAAATTATCCAATTTATTGGGTCGGGGTGTTACATGAATCACTCTAACAAACCTAGCCAAAAGACAAAAATGCATGATTTAGGATTGAGGAATCATTAAATTTTCAAATTACAGTAAGTATCAAGTATCTTGTACGGAATGTAATACAAGATGTGAAATCGAATTTCTAGTCAATATAAAAACCGATGATAAATTAATCTACCACTACTACGGAAAATTTTATATCAATTTTAATTAATCAAAACCTAAGTTTAATAAATAAGGAAAGCAAATTAAAAATAACTTCAATTAATACCCCAGGTAGAATTACAATCTAAGAAACCCTTTTGTTGAGTTACTAAGATAATGAATCCATGTATATATCAAGCCAAACACAATAAATAACGCAAAATAAAATATGAGAGGACACACTGATTTAAAGTGGGAAAACCCTTATGAGGTAGAAAAACCCATTGGTGCAAAAAAGATCCACTAATCAACAAAAATAATAGCACAAGTCAACAAAAACAATCTCCAAGAAACTAACCTACTAGGACCCTTGTGGATTAATTCCAGTCGTCTTACAAAACTTCTTCTCATCATTTGTGGATTTCCTTGATTAGCACTGCACAACAACACGCTCCATAATCCGTAGATTCGCCACAGCGTAGTGTGGAAGTAACTGTGCAACGG
Source organism: Nyssa sinensis (assembly GCA_008638375.1). Taxonomy (NCBI): domain Eukaryota; kingdom Viridiplantae; phylum Streptophyta; class Magnoliopsida; order Cornales; family Nyssaceae; genus Nyssa; species Nyssa sinensis. The sequence goes on along the minus strand of CM018047.1, from coordinate 24,987,356 downwards.
ATGCGCCTAGTCTTTCCATATGACGCTAACAGTGTACTTGCTGACACTAAGGTATATGAGCTTCTCTCACAAACACAGTACTTGCTGACTTTGCTCTCAAGAAATTGACAATATAAGAAGTAAAATATCTCCCAATGTATTTCTAGCTTCATAAGGCTTAAGGGAGTCCCTACGTCAGACACATCAAGGCTTTTATATAGAGTGAGACTTAAACCTAATCCTAATTGGAAAAGAAGTCTTAGAAGTTAGAACCAATCAAAAATCAGCATCGAAACTATGCGCGTTCGGATGAGTAAAGAATTTGCCTTTGAATGAGGCTCTTGTTCTCACTAGTCTTGACTGCATTCGAAAAAGTCAACAAATGAAAAATTTTACGTCAAAAATTAAACTCATTGTGTTCGACCAATACTATTCTCATTCAAAAACGGCACTATTTTTGTTCTAACAAATCAGCTTCTGTTTTCACCCATTCGAACGGGATAGTCTCGCGTTTGAATGAGACTCATTCGGTCTCAATGAATCATTTGATACAAAATATAAAATAAGTCTAGAATTAATTTTATCAATTCACTAAAGGTAATTTTAGCCCATAGTCAAAACTAAAATTCACCTAAGATCATTTAACAATTAAATTCAAATTCCAAACTTTTACAATCCTAAGGTAATGTGCCTAATGTTTCAGCTTGATATGCATAAAAAATTTACCTTTCGAATTGCGCACTTCTTTAAACTTCTTGTACTTGATGAGACTGTCATGAGTCTTCAAAGGTGACTAGCATAATTCACATGACTCAATCTAGACCTTACAACTACTAGTCCAAGAAGTACAACTTTTAGGAAAAGAATTTCCCACATAAAAAATACCAATATTTTTCCTCAGCAAAGGTCCAATTGCATCAATTGTTCTGCTCCATAAGAACTCAGTCCAGCTAACTAATTGGTTTACTACCACGGATAAATCAATGCATCTCTGGACCTCAGTCTGCTATTCAAGTTTAGCATCAATTGATTCATCTGGTTTTTTTTATCGATAATTGATTCATCTTGTATTATAGACCAACTGGAGATAAGTATTTCTAGAGGTGTATTGTAAAAAGATCTTAGTGTTGTAATGTAAATTTTTCGATTGAGGTCAGCTTCAACTTAAAGGTAAACCTTATGAAAGCTATGTCAAACTTGCTCATAAATAAAACTTAAATGATCAAGTGCAGCAACTCTATATTTTGGTATCAGATGGCATACATATCAGGTATATTGGCATCAGGTTTAAGAATCCACAATATGGCCAAGAACTTTGAGCTACAAATTGTCTGGAACAATTTTCCCAATAATTTTTTCAGTGAACCTCACTCCTTTACATAATTAACCACGTATAATGCACTGAAATTCCATTTTTAAACTTCAGATATAATTTTGTATCAAAACCTTTTATAGAAACTCCTAAAAGAAAAAACAAATAGAAAAATCAAGGGAAAAAAAATACCTGCTCATTTTACAACACCTCAAATCCGATTATACAAGGGTAAAACAATCACTACATCGAATTTCCAGAAACTTCAAATAACACAAAATAGAAAAATCAAAGGGAAAAAAACAGATCATTTTTAGAACACCTCAAATCCAATCATACAAGGGTAAAAGAATCACTAAATCAAATTTCCAAAATCTTCAAATAACACAAACCTAAATGCTCTAAAAAGGATTCTATTCCCTTAAACATAAATTAGAATTCATAGTTTTGCAAACTTCATTCCACTAGTCCTAGGCTTCTAGCATTGATCATGTTCTTAACTTCCCCAAACTCTTATTTTTTAATATGAACTGTGGTAGATCTAGGATAGAACTGATTTTGAAACCTAGGGACAGTGAAAGGAGAGGGGGAAAAAAGGGATTCCATCCTTCAAGTTCACCACAGCAATTCACATGCTCTTTTTTAACACAAGAACCCATGCAATTCACATGCTCAACAGAAGAAAAAAAGTGACTCGTGTCAGAACGTGCCAGAATAGTATTGCCCAATGTGGTAATGCAGACACTATATCAATATTGGTTGATACAGAAAACCTTGATTTGAGTTTCCTGGGTCAGTGGGAACTCTTATTAAAATATGTGAAGGATCTTAAACTGCCATCACCTTAACAGGAATTTTACATTTCCTCAATGCCTACAAAAATATTCAGCTAAAGAAGGGAAAAAAATAAAGAAAGAAACTGAAAACAGATACTAAACAGCCTTCCACAATGCCCTATAAACAAGTCCAATTAATGAGTTATACAATAACTCGATGGAAACTTTTCAACACTTACCGAAGCCAAGCCAAGTAAAGAGGATCGAAAGTAGCTGCTAATGTTAACACACACCTAAACTGAGGCTCATTGTCATCAGTCTAATGATGGCATCCTAGACAAGCAGCGAGAGAGAATTTTGGCCATGCAAAATTGTTATCCATCTGTACATACTGACATTCTTTAGTCATGTTTACCAATGGACTAAGCCTTACAAAAGGCCTATGCAAACCCCTAAAAGCGAGAGTGGGGTTTTTTTAGATGATTACTACTCTTGAGGGGATTTTTACCTTGTTCTCCACTCTCCCTTTCCCTACTTTCCTCCCTTGTTGCCACTTCTATCTCCCTCTCTCAATGGTAAAGCAGTGATATGATTGGAAACCTAACAATTAGAGAAGGTGAGTTTGATATGCAATTTTTTTATATCTTGGCCTGAATTAAGATCATGTGAGACTCTCACACTATCTTTCTTCACTTTCTGCGACAGTGAATAGTTTTGCTGTTCTGAGACATCTGCAGCAAAGAACAGTTGCCTTCATCAAGCATTAGCCCAAAAAAAGGAAACAAAGAAACGTAAAAAAGATAATCAGTTGGTTGGTTAGAGATGTGATTTAAACTGTCTAGATTTCTGCTCAATGATGCAAGGGTGAGGAAGCCTTTAGCATGCAATTTTGAGCATTTAGGCTGCTATACAGGATACCACCAAATTCAAAGTTGACTTTTACCATTATTGATATCCACAACTGCAATTCTGGAAAGATATAATATGCAAGCCATCTTGAAGAGGAGCTATGAACAGAAAATTCAAGGTTTCCAATTGTAAAAGTACTTGTTACCAAAGGAGAGAATTAGGAATTGGGGAAAGGAGTGATAGTGGGACAAGGAAATTGAGAGAGTGAGAGAGAGTAGATTGTCGAGGTAATTATTAAAAATCAGACTCTACCATACAATGACTTTAAGGAACTAGGCTTGGTAAACATGCATAAAATAAGTGTTCCTTGAGATATATAGCGAATACTTATGATAGATACAATCCCTTTCTTCCCCATCTAGGAATGATAAGGGAGAATGACTGCACCAATTCACTCAAAAGTACAAGGTCACCTTAACGTAGTCAAATTCATCAGCATGTTCACCTGTTCTTTTCCTTCCTCTTTGGAGACAAAATGCTCCATCAGGATGCACAACTAGAAGTGGATTACAAGGACAATTCAAAAAATGTTCATTGTGCTGCATTCAAATTTTGAAAACAAGAAGAAAAAATCATTTACCAATTTCTGGTTCTACAGATTTGTTTGGTGAGGCACCATCAACCACTGCAGGACGAGGGGTCACCGATACTACACGGATCATACCTCCCGTAGAATCTATCCTCCTTAAGCTTCTGGTTTTAACATTTACAGGAACCGAAAATGAGCGAGTCATAAGCTGCTGACCTTCTGCCTTCTGTAAGAAGGCAAATTTTACTTCGAAGAGTAAGAAGAAATATTAAAGAAATTTTTTAAACACTGATATTAAAAAATATATAGATATATATATATATATATATATATCCACACACAACTCTTGGTAAAGCACTGAAGTTCTAGCAACAAGCACAAGAATTATTATTTTACTAAGTAATAAATATTGGGAAAGAATAGCAGAACAAACGATACTTACAGAAATTTCAGAATTGTCATCCAGATTCCTTTCCTGCACAGACTCGGGACTTGAATTTGCAACTGGTGTTATCGGTAAGGAATGCACTGATTTTGTAGACAAAGAGAAGAAAACCTTGTTGAGAGAAAATGACCTCGAAGTAGAGGGCTTATCCGACAGAGGTGTGTCTGGGATGATCAGAACCGTCTTCTCACCATCCTGGGATAAATTTTTTCCCCTGAAGCTCCTCTGAGGAAGAAGATTTCTCATGGACGATCTGACCTTTGCTGAATTTGGTCTAGGGGGCAGTCCTGCTCTGGTAGAACTAGGACTAGGACTAGGCACTGAAGGAATATCTATCCTTGTAAAATTGGACAATGTATTTTCCATAGACCTTGCAGGTATTTCCAGAGAAGAGAGGTTTGGTCGTCTTGACTGGTGCTGCACTAAACAGGATTCTTCTCTTTCTTCTTTCTGATTCCATGGACAAACAAAACTCAAAACCACTTTCCTTACATATTTACACACAGAATACAAATCTAACCATGACAGATGATAGAAGAACAGACAAAAGAAAATGAGACAACAAAACATCTTGTATACAACTTGGAAATTTATGTGTGATATGACACCACACTCATGAACAACATGCAAATTATTTGCATTTGTAGAAACAAATTCATTGTCATAACTGAAGACAACATAATGAGTAGGCCCTCACATTGCAATTTATATGTATTTCACACCAACTGTTTCTCTTGAGAAAGCAACTTACATAAAATAGCTAGGCTACAACACCCTCTCTTTCAATAAATTTTGACCCAAAAAAATTACAAATCATTATATGAATTCAAATCCTGTAATTTGAACATATAGTAAAACAAAATATGTTGCGATCAGCTTATAGAAACATTGCAATTTGAAGAACTACAGACAGCTTCCACAGAAAAAGCTTGATAAAAAATAAAAACTTCTGTCAAATTTTGCAAGTCATTGACAGTCTAGCCAATCTTTAGAGTAAGGCAAGTCCACTAACATCCCAAAATTCACAAAAATGCATTTTCATACTCAAGCTATAACATATAAATAAAACCAATCGTCAAGATTTCTGTTTTCCAGTAAACATTTTAAAAAATTATACATTTCCAGCATCTACACTCATTTGACAGCACATATATATATAGACACACAGGTACGTGGGTGTAGAGAGAGGAGAAAGGATCACCTGAGGATGATGATTAGGCGAATCTTCTTCGGCTTGTTGATGTGTTAGTTCAACAATAACAAAATTATCCTCCATTTTTAGTCTACAACAAAAACACTGAACGTAAAACCCAACCTAAAAAGTGTGCTAAGAAAACCCTAATTTCAACATACAGTCAGTTGTATGCATTTGCTGTCTACACATAACCACACACTCTACAACAGCTTAAAATGTTAATTGAATTCGAAAACAAAAATCGATTCGAAGTTCGAACTAACAAGCAAAATGAAGAGTACAATCAATAAAACCCAAGCTAAAAAGTGCTAAGAAAACCCTAATTTCAACATACAATTAGTTGTACGCATTTGCTGTCTACACATAACCACACTCTTCGAGTCACAACAGTTTACAATATGAATTGCATTGGAAAAAAAAAATCGATTCGAAGTTCGAACTAACAAGCAAAATGAAGAGCAAAATATACATTTAAATATATATATATAGACGTACATATCTTATATGTATAGATGTATATAGGACCATTCGACTTTGAAGAGAAATGATTGAAACAAAGAAAGCTTTTCTTATAATAAAAAAAATAGTATTTGGTGTTTTATCGAGTTAAAAACTTAAGTAAGGTTTAAAAAAAAAATACTTTCTAATTTAAAGTTGTTTTAAACTTATTTATCAAAACATGATAATTTTTAAAAACTTTCAAAAACGTTTTTTTAAAATACGCTTTTAAAAGCGTAATTTTTTTTAAAGTTCTAATTAAAAGCGCCTTTTGAAAAGACGCTTTCTCAAGCTGTCGATACAAAATCTTTCAGTGCTGAAACTAGTACAAGTTTAGATCATATCACAAGTTTAACATGCAAGACTGAGCAAGTCTCGTAGGGAAGAACAGACTACACACAAATTCATTCCACTAGTGAGTTGAAATAGGATGCCATTGGAGGAGCTATTTTAGGCCAGGAGGTAAGTGATTTCAAAGCAATGGTTCCTGATGCATCAGTTTTTACATTTGGAGATGAAGAAGATTATGAAAGTGACTGAAGCAAGAACTAGAAGTTATATTGATAGATTTGATATAAGAAGATCTATATAGAAATGGCTTATAATATATATTTTTCCTGTTCATTGATAGCCAACCAAGTTCATTGACAGCCAACCAAGCAGAAGATCTACACAAGTTCATCCACAGCCAACCAAAGCAGAAGTTAAGGCCGTTCCCCAAAACGGCAGAAAGATCTAAGCCAGCCTCGAAACTACAGAGCCGGCCGGAATCATCAGCAATTCCCTCTTAAAAGAATGACGAAGGTTCAGAAGGAGAAGCTATTCTCGATGCAGCAAGCAACGCAGAATCAGAGGAACGGGAATTTAAATTGCAAGTTGAGTTGGTTGAATGTAAAAGAAACCTTAAAGTTTTGGACCTTGAGGTTTGCTAGAATCTGAGAAAACGACCCTTTCCGAACATAACAACCTTTTCCCTAATGGTTTGTTTATCTTTACTTTTAGAAAGACAGGACAACATCGGGCTGTTTTTGTTTAAAATAATGCACTGAAAATGTCTTTTACAATGACGTTTTCTAAATACACCATATTTCGGTAAATAACTTCAAAACACTCCTATTCTGATAAAAAAAGTTTAAAACTAACCCTAAAAAGGTAAAAAAAATTCATGTTTTATTAGTATATTTACTTTAGGACTGTACATCACTTTCGTTACAGTTACCAACCTGTTGGTTCCGTGGTGATTATATGTTTTCACGATTAACCGTCGATCCTTCATACGAGCATAAGACTTAGGCACATATTACGAGGTTATAAAAAATTAGTGTAAAGACTATACACTTAAGAGAATAATTAATTTTTAAAATAATTAATTAATTTAATATAAGAAATTATTGGTTAGTTGTAATTAAATATAATGACACACACATACACACATTGAAGGTGTATTGTGTGTATGTACATGTGGCCAAGTATGTATGCATGTGTGTATATTGTAAACATACATGTATGTGTATAAGAGAATTAAATGAATATATGTGTAAATATCTAAAGTGTGTGCAGGATTGTGAAACTGTGTGTGTGTCGGATTGTGAAGGGTGGGTGTGTGTCTTAGCGTGTTGTTGTGCGAGTGTAATATTATATATATATATAAAACAAAACAAACACACACACGGCCAAGATGGCCTGCCCCAAAACAGTGGAGTGGCAGCACTCATTAGAGATGCTGCCACAAGTTAAGCTAGTGGTTAGGGCAAATCAGATTTAGTAATGATCATACATGCACCTATATAAAAATATACATATTGTATACACACATGCCACATGAAAATTCAGTTCGTACAGAGAGAGAGAGTTCTAAGAAGAAGGAGGGAGGAAATCAGAAGGAGAATGAGAGGGATACCACCTTTGAGGTAAAAACATCAAAACTCACTATTTTCCTCTCTTTAGAATTTTTCTACGTATGAACTGTTTTAAGCCTTGATATTGTATATATGATATTTATAATATGTTTAAACTTGTTCAAGCATGAAATGGGAACCTAAAAACAGTTTAAAACATGAGACCTAGAAGGAATAGCCATAAGAGGACCTTGCTTACAACAAGTCTGAATCCATCACCACCAAACCATGTTTGGTTTATCAAGACTAAAACCTGACCCTCTAAGGGTGTTAAAAACACTTGATCGCGACCTTACAACTCAACATAAACCCTAGAAATCTAGAGTTGTAGGTTTCAGGTTTCAAACCCAATCCCTCAAACTCAGTATGAAACCCACTTTTGTGAATGGGGAATGAAACCTTATGGAAAATGGATCACAACATAACAAACCTCAATGATTTTGGATAAAAAATGAGCATGTACGAACGAGTTGCAGGTTGGGTTATCAACCCTCTGCCCGAACTTATAAGACCAATTTGAACGCCAAAATGAATGCCAAAAGGGTCCTTAGTGTCCCAAAAATAGATGGGGATGAAAATAGAGAGTGGAGAATGATTGAAAACCCATGAAAATGAAGAAAATGGAAATCAGGAATTAGGGCAACAGTGAAGAAGACGATGAGTCAACTCGCCAACTCGATTCGAGTTAAGTGTATTGACTCAGACACGTGTTAGGACGAGAGTAGGGCCACCGCATAAGTAAGGCGACGTCGTTTTGCTTAAGGGTTTTTTTAAAACCTGAATTCGGCTGTTTGGTTACGCGAATAGGGCCCAATTTGATAAACGAAACGCGGACAAGGATAGCCTATCCACGTTTGAAGCCCTTATCCGTCGTTTGTTTCAAAGAAAGTCATAAAAAAATGAGGAACCGCAGTTCCTGGGGTTCGAACCCTTAACCTCACGCGCCAAACGCCCCTCCCTTTCCACTCGGCCACACGCACGCGTGTGGTGTATTGTGGCATGAATATATATATATATATATAATACTTAAAATAAATTCAGAAAATAAAAAGGTGCATACGCACCTATGGAGACTCGAACGCAGTATCTTTTGGGGGGGAGGTGACACACTGGCCAGCGTGCCACCCATTTCATCTAACCCTTTATGCAACCAAAATATATATATATATATATATATATATATATATCATACTTGATAAATTTAATTTAATTAAAATTATTTAATTAAATTAAATAGTCACGAAATGCCCGGTGTCCAAATTGGACAAGCTATTAGTGTATTCTTACTATCTCGGACCTCCTGAGTCCAATGGTGAGGTCCACATCACGAGACGAGGTCCCAAAAAATTAAAGACCAGTAAAAATGCAAAAATGACCAAAATACCCCTACTGCTACCAAACCCAAATGGAGTTCCGCGAAAGCCTAAATTGACTTTCTTCGACGTTCCGGACTCAATGGTAGAGTCTATTCGACCCAAAAAAATGTCTAAAATAAAGAGACATAAAAATTTGATGAATAGCATCAGTTAGGTGGCTATAAACTAGAACATTGGCGAGGTACTAAACTAAGGCTCGTATTTCAAGGAAAAATATGAAAAGACACGACACGTAAACATATGAAGTAAATAAATCAAACTTAAAGTTAATGGAGCTACCAGAAGAGTATAGTTTAAAATGAAATTAATTCCTAACACATTAAATTATGTCGTAGATTAAGAATACGAGTTAAATTAAGTACGCATGAAATTTATGGAATATTCGTAAATCGGTTAGGATTTAATACGAACTAAGCATAAGTTAAGAAGCATCAATAGGTGATATTGCAGTGATGTGAAGTTAATGAGACTATATATAAATTGTTCTTAGGAACTACAAAGGAAGTGGGAAAGCACATTATTAGCACTGACCTTAAGGACCGAGGTGAGTAACCCTGTATTTGAAGTGGAGATTTAACTCCATTTATTTGAAGAAGTTTTAAGTTCAAGTTATGTGAAGCATTTGAATATCAAATTCCGTCTTTATGTGATTGTTGTTTTAAAATATTCTGTTATGACATGCCCCATAAATGTTTTTATACAATTCCTTTCTTAGAAATATTGAGCATGTCTGAGTAAAATGCCAATTTTCATAAATGTTCTGAATTTGATTATTACAAGTATTTGAAGTCTTATTATAGAAGTTATATAGTACATGTTTTAAATACTCATGAAAAGTATCTATTGAAGAAGCCATATGATAAATGTTTTATAAGATAAATGGTACTTAAGTACCACATGCGACGTTGAAATCCTTTGAGATTCAACTATGACACGAAGAAATGCCCGGTAGCAGGATCTAATTCCCCAAGCAAATGAGATATCTCCATTGTAGCATTGCAGCAAAACGGGAGTCTGGTTCGAAACAGATTCCACTTAATTAAAGAGAAAATATGACAAACGCTTTTGAAAATGGAAGCAGGTTTCTACCCCCATTTTTATTATGCATGTTTATATGCTTTTGAAGTGCATATACTCTACTTGAAAGGATGTATGTTTAGCTTGAATACTTTAAATGTTTCAAAGCTATCTGTTTTACAAATGCATATACTCTGTGTTCTAAACGTACGAGCAATTGGTAGTGAGTATTTTATAAACTCTCATGTGCTAAACCACTGCCAATTAAAAACCCCATGACAAATGCAGGAATTACTCACAAGCTTAGATTAGCTTACCCAAATTTTTATCCGTCTCCCTTTCAGGTGATTCACGACAGATCTGATTTTGATGTTGATGATGACGAGTCTGGCCGTTTGGGAAAATATGTTTAAGTAGTTTCTTTTGTGGAACACTATGGACTTTAATAGTAACTTTTGTATTAGAAAGTAGTGAGTTGTTATGTATCAAGCCCCGTGGGATAGTTAAACATGTATTAATTATAAAGCTTTTGAGTTCTTAGTTATGCTCTGAATGTATGATCATGTATACCGCAATGTAAAGAGCAGCAGTACCGGATGGATGTGCAAATTTTAAAATGAGAAAAGAAAAGAAAAAGTTTTCACACTTCCGCAACCACATGTCGCACATCTATTCGATACCGCTGCTTATGTGAGCCTTGCCTCAGACCCCCGGGTCTACAGGCGGTGGTCTCGACACGAGGTTCACGCGAGACAGATTTTGGGTCGTGACAATACCTCCAATGCCCCATCTCTCTCTCTCTCTCTCTTTTTCTTCTTCTTTCTTTGTCTCTCTAACCTATTCACCCTCTAATCAGAGCCTCTTCATTGGTGGCAGCCACAACTTTAGTTGCAGCCTCTCTCTTTATTTCTTCCTTTTCAAGTTGCAACCTCAGCCCACCATCACCTATCTTCCCTTCCAATAGCACACACCCACTTTGTCACGACCCGAAACCCATCCTATGCGGATCTCGTATCGTGGGGCCGGCCCAATGGCCGTCCCTACTTTTTCCATTCTTTTACCAATGATAATATAAACATGACATTAAAGTGCAGAAGCTTTATTACAATTATTGTTCAAAGACTAAACTTAAACTAACAATATACTGATCATGAGCCACTCTTAGGTGGTGAGTACATAGGAGAGACTTCATTCACTACTATCATGCTCCTCGATTGTCACCTTAAGCTCCTGATCTTCTATTGTGGTTCTGTAACATTTTCACTTAAAAAATTTGTAAGGGGGGGTAAGCTAATAAAACCCAGTAAGTAAAAGCCTATCTCAAATATAGGTTATGGATTACATAGGAAAACATGAATTCAAGATAACATGATAGCCAGTCATGACAACGATTTCAGTTAGCAGTAAAGTGCCACAAGGCCAATGAACAGTAAAGCCCAATAATCACAATCAACATGAATATTTCCATAGTAAAACGATCACAATCAAACACAATTAATGAGTGAACGGTTAACATCAATGCATATGAAATGCCGGAGTAACTCTATATGTAAGAAAACCCCCATCAACATATGTCCGATCACGGATTCGACCCGTAGGTCCTGTCAATCGGCCCGTAGGTCCAGTCAATCGATAAAAACACTCCCATCACCATTTGTCCATTTACAGTTTCAACATGCAATGTATGAACTAATATGACATGCATACAATGATAGGCATTAGTATAATGCATCAAATCACGAGATATCAGTCAATAGGCCTCCACCAGATAGGACAATATCAATGGCAGGAACAATAACAGTAGATACATACATGAGTACAAGTCTTGGCAGTAGTAGAAAGATCGTGGCTTGGAAAACCACGTATAAGAGATAGGAATCCACTTACCTTATCAATGTCCTAGTATCTCGTGACTTTCTCCTTTCCTTTTGACTTGCCTATACATCAATAAACACGTTTCAAATTTTATGTCATTTATTGAATTTATGCCTCGTTACTCTAAATATATCTTTTACAATTTTATGCTTTTAAACTTAATTTACCCAAGGGTAAAATGGTCATTTATGTGTCTCTACTTTTCGGGTTCTGTTTTCACAATCTAGACTTCACCGTTGAGTCCAATAGGTTTGAAATAATAAAAATCCACTATTTACTTAACTCAATCGGAGTCCGTTTGACTCACCTTCGACGTAGGGGCATTTTGGTCATTTTGGCATTCTACAGGTATTTTATTTTTTTGGGACTCCATCTCGTAAAACGGACCTAACCAGTAAATTCAGAAGGTCCAAAATAGTAAGTTTTCATTATTCATTCTACTAATTTACGCGTCGAAATTAAATTTAAAATTTATTAATTTAAACCACTTATTTAAATTAATTAATCTAGCTAATACATATAGTATTTGAGCCCAAACAGACCACATGTGCCTTGGTGGCACAGTGGCTAAGCTTCTCACCCTTTCTCCTTTGGTCACAGGTTCAATTCATTGCCCATACCAATTTTCCATTTCCTATTTAAGTTTTAAGCCAATCATTGGATAGCTTCTCCTTTCCAACCAAACACTATCTAAACTCAAATTTAAAAATTTACCCATAAAGTAACAATATTGGGCAGCCATCTGAATGGGTGGGTCGGGTCAGACTCGACCCGGTTTGGCCCAAATAAAATCACAAAGTCCAGCCACGCGCAACACTTTCCAGCATAGTCCGTTCATCTCTTCCATCAACGACAAGTCGCCGGCGATGGATTTTGTTACATTTTTCAGTGGGGTTCACACCTACCAGTCATGGGAAACTCAAATATATCCTCGGGTTTCACATCGGAGTGCCGGAACACTCCCAAAATAGGAAAACCCGTAGGCTCACCGGGCTGTGTAGTTTTCCAGCAGCCCTGTTCTCCTTTATTTTTCTCACCTTTTCTCTACTGTTTCAACACAAATTAATCCCTACAATGTTCCTACAACTTATACACATAACTCCTAAGCATTCAAATTAAATTTCATGTATCAAAATCACAAAAACTAATTTTTAAATCTTTCCTTGGAATTCCTGTTTTCCTACTAGTTTTCGGTTGGGTTTTCTTAATTCAATTTGTAATACAACCCAATTTACATGCTTTAGGAGATTCTAAATTCATATTCATGCTTAAAATGAAAACGCAGAAGTTGATCTATCTCACCCTTCCAAACGTGCGCACAATGCTTTGTCCCAGTCACCCCGCTTCACGCCTCTTCACGTCCTGAGCTCCTCCACTCAGTCCCGATCTCCTTAGCTCGATTGATCCTCCTCTTCCCGCACCACTCACACAAGGCCAATACGTTCTCCACCTACAGCGCCCTGATTTCCCTCACTGCGTTGCTGGCTTTGCTTCTTTTCTTTCCTCTGTTTTTTTTTTCTTTTATTTCCTTTTGGTTCTAATGCAACGCCTGCTTATAAAAAAACCGCCCCTCACTTAATCTCTCTCTCTCTCCCGTGCCCTTCTAGTTTTTGTGCTTCAGGCCCCCATCCATTTTCTTCTTTTCTTTTTCCTTCAGTTACATCAGTTACTGATATATCAACACTTTCACACCTTCACATATATTTATATATTTTTATACCTATATGTACACACACACATATATATATATATATCATCCACATATCCAGTTTCTCCATTTTTTTTCCCATTTCTTATTTTATTTTTGTTTTATCTTTTATTTTATTTTATTTATTTATTTATTTTTTTCCATTTATTTTATTTTCCTTATTTAAAATCTCACAATCGTCCAATTATTCAATGTTATAACAAAAAAGTCCTAACGGCTCGGGTTTACTTGGCTCGCTCGGTTACATTTTAGGTCGGGGTATTACACACTTCACACACTAACATGCTTCAAACACTTTCCCTTATGCACACACATACTAGCTCACTGATTTACACACACGTGTTTGTATGGTTGTATACATATAGCACGCACACACACATATATGTGTGTGTTTCCCTTTTTTTTTGTTCTCTCTTATCATATGTGTTTGTATATATATATATATATATATATGCATACACTAATACACACTTGGTGAGTGATTAGGCCACTTTCATCATGTGTAAGGCCCATGACTTTTTAAAATAATTTTTAATTATTTATATACAGTTTTCCTTTATTTTCCTAATTATTCCATAATTAATTCATAGTTGTTTTCATAAATTTACACACTTTAGTGTGTGTATTTTGGCTCTCAATGTTGTATTTGGGTTACAATAATTTTTGAGATTTTTATTGTATTTTTCTTATATTTTTAGTTATTTATTCATTATTTTTCTTTCATTTTTTTATTAAATAATTTATTTATTTAATAATTTACAATATTTGATGTATTATTTTTCCATCTTAGGTTGGTAATATATGGATTACATCACCCATTAGTCTTATTAACCTAGATTAGGTTAGGTTGATTGTAGATTAGAGTTGACTTTTGACCCTACATAGATTGGGGTCAGGTTAGGGTTAGCGTTGGCTGGTGAGCTAGTCATTCTCCCAATTCTAGTTTAGGCCATGTCTTGAGATGGTGCTCAAAGTATCTTCAAAAGTTACTTTACTGCGTTAATTTTTATTACGCTATCTTAATAGCCAATTTCTCTAGAGGTGGGTGTTACATTCTCCCTTCCTTAAAAGGAGTTTTGTCGTCAAAACTAAAAGGTTCCTAATTGGTGGAAAGATTTTTATTCTCCCTACCTATGATTGGTATCTAGGACATTGTGTCCAATGAAATTTATTTTAATATCTTAAACAGTTACCGTTGTTTCATTTTATTCGTGGTCCCTACTTGTGTCGTAAATTTGTATCATGGGTCATAATGATCGTGAAATCCACCTTAAATGATAATGATATAAGGAAATAAAAAATTAGTAAATGTATGACAGGGTACCTCGTCGACTATTACGGGGTCGTGCTTCCTCGGAGAAAAGGTTGAAGACTCGTTCATACGTCAATGGTTCCTTGTTTCCTTCAGGTTTCTTTTTGTTGTTATTGCTACAACCATACGGTTGCTATCCTTTTGTGTCATTGTTGGGCAGTCCTTGATCATGTGGCCAGTCTATCCACACTTGAAGCAAGCTCCGATGAGACGTCGACATGGAATAGTGTGATGCTTTTGATAGGTGAGACATAGTGGAATATTTAAAGTTTTCTTACTAGCTTCGCCCTTTTCATTTGTGGAGGCCACGTTTTTGGTTCTTGCCTTAGACTTTTTGGTTGTCTGAGTTGTGAATTCAGTTTTTTTCTTATTCTTCTTCTTGGTAATCTCATTTCTTGCCCTCTCGAAGATTTTCACACAGTGCACCACTTCATTATAGGTTGGAAGTTCAAAGGGTTCAATTCTATATCTGATGCTATCTCTTAGTCTGCTTTTAAACTTCCTAGCCTTCAGATCTTTAATGATGATTACGTGCAGTGAGAAATAGGCTAAGTCCATGAATTTAGCCTCATATTCCTTTACATTCATGTTTTCCTACTTGAGGGTTACAAGTTAAGCAATCTTCTAGTTCTTAACAGATCGCGAGACGTACTTCCTATAAAATACTTCCAAGAAGCATGTCCAAGTCATCAGAGGCTCTCTCTCCTTCTCTAAGGGCCACCAATGATACATCGTTTCCTTGAATGTGAATGCAGCAAAAGCAACTTTCTGTTCCTCAATATAGGAAAAGACTGTGAAGATTCATTCCATTTCTAATATCCACGCCTCAGCATCGATCGTTGCCAAAGTGCCGTCAAACCTAGGGGGTTTGAAATCCTAGAACACTTTTGTGAGTTATAGTGTTCTTACCGTCAATGGGTTGTTATTGAACTCTGGGTACCTGAGGGTTAAGTACTTGTTGGCGAACCTTGTACTGGGTTTGGGTGTTATTCATGATTCATGCCATTGTTTCCAAGATTCACTAAACTCGGTCTAGGCATTCGTTAGAGTTTCCTACGTTTTTTTGGGTGTTGTTCATGGTTTGTGCCATTGTTTCTAGGATTCGCTCAACTCAGTCTAGGCATTCGTCAGAGTTTCCTACGTACCTTTGGGTGTTTACCATTTTGTCTTCTTACTGTGTTTACTGTTTTTTTTTTAAAACTAAAACTAAACACCCAAAGAAACATAGGGTTTAAAAGAGTAGGAAAAATGATGAATTTAGAAAGAAACGAGAGGTTTTTTGGTGGAGAGATAGAGAGAAAAGGTAAAGAGAAAAATGTGGCAAAAAATGATAGGTGGAAGAAAAGTTCCATGTTTGAAGCTAAAAACAAATCCAAATGAATTATTGTGGTCTCTAGAGTCGTTTTGATATAAAATATGTCAAAAATGGGTGTCAAAACACCGAGAAAAACCAAAACAAAAGTTGCTAGAAAATTGGCTTCTCGCCGAAGCAACCATTGGAAATGGCTGTTCGACGACCGTCGGGTTGCCCAAAGTTGGGTTTTTGGTCAGAAAAATGGAATCCTTGGAAAAAATAGAGCATTTTCGTTTTTCAGAAGCTTGAAAGCCCATAGAAAAGTCTTCGTCAGCGCTGGAAAAGACACTGGAGAAGGCGTCGAAAAATTGTGTAGAAGAAGACACTATTAACGGTGGGGTTGAGAGGTTTGGGTCAGGTCAGACCAGCCCAACCGCATGCACGTGGGTCACTGGATGCAACACCGTTTTGTGGGAAATGAGTTTGATTTTTAAATAGGTTTCAGGCTGTTTGGTTGCGGCTATAAAGAATTTGGAATATAGGGCTAACCCAACCATGGATAAAGGGATTAGGTGGGATATATAATTTCGATTCTCTGAGGTAACCTCAACCGGTTGGTTCAAAGGCCACTTGGACCGGTCTAGGGTTTTTACCCATGAACCCTTTGGTTCAAGGATTTAAATAAAAATAAAGAAAACTAGAACTTTGTGAATTTACGGTTTGGTCCCAAAACTTTTGAATAATCCTGTTCTAGCCCAAGATTTGGAAAATTAATTCAAATAAGCCCTTGAAAAATAATAAAGTAATAAAATAATTTATTTAATTATTTTATTAATTAGATAAAATGACCATTTTACCCTTAGACACTAAATAAGTCAAACGAAGCCCAAAGAAAATAAATAAATAGTGTATTTTTACTATTTCAGGCATTCCGGACCCAATGGTGGAATCTAATTGGTGAAATTAAGTCCAAAAAATATAGACACGTGAATTATAAATGACCATATTGCCCGTAATAATGCCGAGGGCCAATTTAGACAAAAGGTAGCCACCTTGACTGTCTCGGATATTCCAGGCTCAATGGTGAGGTCCGTGGAGCCTAAATAAATCCCAAAAAATATGAACAGACAAACTAGGATAATTCCAAATACGCCTTGATGATCAGTTATGTGATCAAATGAATCGCGAAGACTATAAAATTATGCACCTTAACATTTTGGGACATTCCAGACCCAATGGCGGGATCTGTTTTATGAAACGAACTCCCGGAACAATAGACATGTGAAATGTCAAAATGAAAATTTTACCTATAGTATTCCAAAAGCCAAATAAATGTCAAGAGGGACCTAGTTTGACTATTTTGGGCACTTTGGACTTAAAGGTGGAGTTCGTATTAGCAAATGAAGTATCAAAAAACAGGACGCGTGGAAGTGTAAAATTACGACAATGCCCTTAGGATTAATGTAAGTCACAAATAAGCCAATTAAGATCCGAAAAAGCCTGAATCTATTATAATCAATATTCTGAACTTAATGATAATGTTCCTTTGAGAAAAATAAGACTTGGTAACAGATTAAAAAATGATGCATACGTCCTTAGGACACAACGGAGTTACTAGGGGAGTAATAACGAAATAAATAAGTCCACAAAATGCTGCAAGGACTGAATAGACTTAGAACGGAGTCAGAATACGTAAACAATAAACGGGAAGTTATGGAACGTTAAAAAGTATAAATTACCAAATTGCCCTTGAAGGACCAAATAAGTTATAAGGCACTAGGGAACCTTAAATGAGAAATTGAAAACCCTTAATTGAATAGACTAAGTTCAAATAAACTTAAGACATTGCATAACAATGTTTGGGATTAAAATGGATACTAATTCATTATACAATATTTTTTTGGATCCATGATTATTGGATCACCTAAACGATGGAAATGAAAAGAAGTTGTGGAATAACAATAGTGGTACCCGTATGAGAATGCAATGCTAAGAAACCAAGGTAAGTCACTCCTACGCTTTAATATGGGTTTTTCCCCAACCAACTCACATTTATTTTCAAATGTTGCCAAAATTGTACTCTATTACCCACCTAATGAACTTGATTTTTCTGAAATGATGTCAATCAACTTGTGATTAATTGTTATACCTGTACTTCTGTCACGCCCCAAATTTTCAAAAACCTAGGGAGTGAGTGAGATGAAATAAGAAAAGTAGATGAATGGCTATTAAAGTGGATTTAGTTGATTATGCATTCATTTCCCTATGTTTCTCTAAGATTTAAAATGAAAAATTACTATTAAGCTTAACCAAAATGATCACCTAATGTCCCTCAAGCATCCCTCCCAATAAATAGTCAAAATAAATCTAAGCTATGTTCAAAAATAGATTCCAAAATAGCCCCAAAATGTCTCTAAACATGCCTTGGAATAATGGTCCAAATGGGCCCCAAATGCCCTTAGGACATAGACCAAGAATAGGTCAAAAAAGTCTACCAAAACTTGTCTAAGGAAGTGGCCAAACATGGCCCATGAGAGTGGCCAAACACGGTCCAATGGGGTGGCCAAACATGGCCTAAAAGAGTGGCCAAACATAGCTCAAAGGGTTCCTAAACATGGCCTAAAAGGGTGCCCAAACATTGCTCAAAAAGGTGGTCAAACATGGCTTAAAAGGGTGGCCAAGGGCAGGTGTCAAGGGGCTGTCAAGCTAGTGCGCATGGGCTGTCAAGCAAGCAAGGGCATGGGCGTACAGGGGCTGGCAGTAGGGCGTGCGGCACGCATGCGGCAAGCACAGGCGCACACGTGCTGGGGCGCGCGAGCTGGGGCTGGCGCGCAGCTGGGCCATAGCCTGGCATGCCTAGGCTATTTTTCCAGCATTTTCACTGTAGCGACTGCGGCTAAATTTCTTTGTCCAGCAGCCAGTTTTCTCTATTTTTCAAAAGTTTTGCAAGTTACTTTTTCCCCATTTTTAGCCTATTTCTCCAACTTTTTTAACCCTCTTTTTTGAGCACTTTTCTCCCCTATATATATGGTGTTTTACACACTTAATTTCTCCCTTAATTTTATAAAATTTTTGACATAATCTCCTTTGTTTTCTAAGCATTTTCCACCTAATATTTTGTAACCATTCATATACATAAGCATATCACAATCCACCTTCACTCGATGGCCACAATTTATGGAAATTAAGCATACATCCATTACCCTCAACATATACATGTAATGCACATTAAAAAAATGTACCCTACATGTCATTTGAGTTTAAACCCTTAAATTACAAAATGACCCAAGGCCTATAGTTCACCATTTTTCCTAATTAAAAAACAAGTCTTTTGGGCTTATGCTTATATATACAACTCAAAATATGCCCCAAGGACCAAATATCCTCTGTGGTCTATTTCTCTTTCGCTCTTCAAGACTTCATCAACTCTCAACTACCAAGAGCCTCATTTATAATATGATATCCCACGAGGGGTCAACTCAACTGCTGGTATGACACAATGCTAATGCAAGGAACAAAGTTAAGGCGTGGCATGTGCAAGTGTACATTTAGAATCTACATGCTTTCCAATTCATTAATACATTGCAATGACAATATGCATGACACACCCATGCAAACTCTATGCCCAACACATGTCTCGCTTCATGGTCCTTCCCCGTCAGCCTACGAGTACTGTAGTATGTCTCGCTTCACGGTCCTCTCGTCAGCCCACGAGTACTGAAATTGGCCAGATTTTGGGTTTTTCAGCGCAGGATCTTCACCCTCATAATGCATAGCACCAAGTGCTTAACCCATACTATGTTTTCAAAGAATCACCATATGTCACGCCCCGAATTTCCACAAACCCGAGGAGTGAGTGAAATGAAAGAGGAAAAATGAATGAAAGGTCATAAAGTGGATTTAATTGCTTATTCATTCATTTCCCCATGTTTTCCCAAAATTAGAATTAAATACTTGCTATTTAACATGACTAAAATGGTCTCCCAAGGTTACTTAATTATCCCGCCCAATTAATATTTAAAATGGTTAAAGTCATATCAAAAAATGACTCTCAAAACAGCCCTAAGATATCTTTCAATATGCTTTGGAATAGTGACCCCAAATGGGCCCCAAAATGCCCTAAGGTGTGGGACAAGAATAGGTCAAAAAGTTTACCAAAAGTAGTCCAAGTAAGTTATCACGACCCGAAACCCACCCTGTGCGGATCTCGCATCGCAACTATCGCCCTTCGGCCCGAAGGCCTTAGGGCAAGGCTTCACGTGAGCAGCAGTATCAGATGGCGGTGCGGCCTTGGTTTGCGGAAGCGTGAAATTTTTTTTCTTTTCTTTCCTTATTTAAAACTTTCGCACATCTGTCCGGTACTGTCGCTCTTCATAGCAGTACACATGATAATGCATTCAGAGCATAAATAAAATTCTAAGTTTTTATATATACATTACATATTCGATTGCCTTTCGGCATTAGTACATATTCGATCAGAGTCTAGTACATCAAAATCCATCCAACTACAGATTCCAATGCTTCTAAAAGTCCATAATCCTATAGAGCCATTAGTCATTATCCCAAAATGGAGCACGGCTCCCACTCATCGTCAGTACCTGAAAAGTGTTAGGGAATGAGGTGAGCTTCGAGAAGCCCAATAAGTAATTCCTGGATTTGTCATGGGGTTTCAATTGGCAGTGGTTTCGCACATGAGAGTTTATAAAATACTCACTACCAATTGCTCGTGTACTTGAACATAGAGTGCATGCACTTTTCATGAAGATAGCTTTGAAACATTTAAAGTAGTCAAGCTAAATACATTTCCTTAAATAGAGTATATGCACTTCAAAACATATCAATATGCCTAGTGAAAATGAGGGTAAAGCCTGCTTCCATTTTCAAAAGCATTACTTTAAAACATATAATCATGTATAGTGAAAATGGGGGTAAAACCTGCTTCCATTTTCGAAAACCCTTTGCCATCTTTTCACTTTGATTAGATGGAATCTGTTTCGAACCAGACTCCCACTTTACTTTACGTGGAGATATCTCATTGCTTGGGAGATTAGATCCTGGTACCAGGTGTTTATTCATAGAAACCCATAAAATCTGTGGTGCTTATGCACAGTTTATCTTTGCATATAAATACATTTATTACATAACTTTTCATAATACTTTGATGAACATTTAATACAAGATGCATTTATGAGTATTCAAAACATATAGTTCATAACCTCATGATAGGATCTCGAAATACATGAAATACGCAAATTCAGAATATTTAATGACATTCGAAATTGAAATCTTAGACATGCTGAAGTATATCTTAAAAGAACTGTAGTAAAATTATTCATTAAGCATGTCATAACAGAATACTTGAAAACATGAATTGTGTAAAGACTGAATTTGATATTTAAAACATTTTTCAAATCCGTGGAATTAAATCTCCACTTCGAATGTAAGGTTACTCACCTTGATTCCCCGGGTTTGCACTATTGGTGGGCCTTTCCCTTTCCTTTGTATTTCCTAAGAAAATCAAATTCACCAAAACTTCAATTAACTCCTCGTCTACTTCAATTCATCACTAAGTTGATGCTCTATATTTAATTTTGACCCGACGTATCCTAATTTCCTAGGATTGGTCTTATTGGTCTACTTAATAAATTATTATTTTTCACGTGACTTGTTTTTCAGTACCTATTTTGGTATTATGTACCTCACCGTTGGGTTTGGAATGTCGAAGAAAGTCAATTTAGACCTTCTTAGCTTTTTAGTTGGCTTCGGGCATATGTAGGGGTAAAATGGTAATTTATTTTTCTTACCTCGGACCTATCATGGTCCCCAGAATGTTTCACATATCTTATACGTAAATTTTTAAGTCTTTTGGACTTCATTTGGTATCTGCTTTTGGTCATAGGGACACATCCGTCATTTCTCATTTTGTATGTTGACTGTTCCGGAGTCTTATTTAGCTCTTAAATTTTCATAATTTTGCTTATGACAGTAATTTTTTGGCCCTTACTTGTACTTCTCATACTCAGGGGTATTTTGGTCATTTATATTTTATGACATTCTGTCCCCGAATCATTATTTAGTCATATATACGAGTTCATAATTATTTGGGCTTCTATTGGTATCAATTTCGTCCAATTTGGACTTCATTTGGGCTTCGTATTGTATTAGGGGCAATATCGTCATTTAACATTTATGTGTCTGTATTTTTTGGGACTCAATTTCATCAATTGGACTCCACCATTGAGTCCGGAATGCCCAAAATAGTAAGAATACATTATTTATTTATTTAATTTGGACTTCGTTTGACTCATTTAATGTCCAAGGGTAAAATAGTAATTTTACCTAATTAATAAAATAATTAAATTAATTATTTTATTTTTTTAATTATTTTTCAGGGGCTTATACACATAATTTTTTCAAAAGCTGGGCCAGAATATAATTTTACAAAACAATTGGGGTCAAATCGTAATTTAGCAAAGGTTTGGGGTTCAAAACAGGATCTCATAAAGAAAAGGTTTAGAACCAACCGGTTTTAGGGTTCATTTAGTTGAACCGGTTCAAAAGCCCTAAACCATCCAATTCATTGGACCTTGAAGAATCGGAATATGATATCCCTTCTATTCCCAATTGGCCCCCTTATCCACGGTTCAGACAGACTTGAATTCAATTCCAATTTCATATAGTCGTAACCAAATAGGCTGAATCCAATTTCAATTTCAATTTAAACACAACCAATACGCTGTCGTTTAGGTTATCCTGATTTGCGGGTGGGTCAGATTTGACCCGAATCCGATCCAGATCCGACCCGTGACCGGTATTGTTCATCGTCTTCCCCATGACGATGAACAGTAGCCCTAATTTCCAGTTTTCTTTTTCTCCATTTTCGTAGAGTTTCCAACACCGATTCTCTCTGCCATCCATCCCAAAACATTTCTGGAAGTTATGCCAACATTTTGGCATTCATTTGAGGGCTTGTATCAAGCTCAAACGTTTGGTCCAATGGTGGATAACCGAACCTGCAACTGGTTCGTAAATGCCTGTTTTTGGGCCAAAGTCCATGGGATTTGGTTTGTTACAACCTAATGATCGTGGGGCTTCATCCCTCATTTCCAAAGTCCAGTTTAGTTGTGTTTTTGGTGAGGTTGGGTTTTAAACTCGAACATGCAACTCGTGATTAGGGGGTTGATCCTAGGTCTTTGGGGTCGCGGCTTAGGCATTTTAGAACCCTATTGAGGTCTAGATCACATCTTGACCAACCAAACTTGGTTTGGTCGAGGTTGTTTCAGACCTGTATCTATGGAGGTCATTAATGGCGGTTTGGCACTGTTTAAAGGTTTTAGGGCTGTCAGGTTACAGATTTTTCATGCCTTGATCATGTTTTCTCCATATAAACCTCATGCATGCAGTCATAGGGTCCGAAACATCAAAACAGTACCAACATTTAAACAAAAATATAAAGCAGTTTTTGGTGTTTACCTTTAATCAGATCCTCCCTCTCTTAGGCTTAGTTCTGATCTTTGGTTATGCCTCAGTTCAGTTGTGCCTTAGTTCCTTCCTCCTGTCTTTTTGTATTCCTTCACATGGTTATGCACACATGCACACCATGTTTCTCTCTCTACATCACTCTTTCTCTCTAACAGACCCTACTTCACACACTTACACAATTTTTGTTTGATTTCTCCTTCTCTCGATAGAGGATGCAGCACACTTTTTTTGAGGGTCCCCAAGGTGCATAGTTCATACATGAATATAATATTGCATACCTATACATATATATATGTATACACTTATGGGCCCAAGTGTGATCATATGGCTGATACAGAAACTGAGGTGGGCTGATGTGGGGTGACTCAGGTAATGATGAAGGGTTTGCATGAATGGCCATTGACCAGTTTGGGAGGTGGCCTGGGGTAATTCAGTGTTATATACAATTCTATTGTATATATAAGCACAAAGATGTTGGTAGCCAACTTGGTAGTTTTTTGGGTGCCATGTGCTTGCTCATTCAGGTTAAGGGTTCAAGTCCCCTTGGCCTCACTTTTGGGCATTTTTCCATATTTTGGGCTTAGGCCCTGCTTGGTTGGCGCAGAATTCTGTTTTGGCTATTTTCTTAATATTTTCTTTTCCGTTGCTCTTTTTTTGACGTGGTTTCTTCTGAGGGTTTCGTATTTTGGTTAGCCTCGTTATCAAAGGCCTCGTGTCAGTTATTATTTATTTGTGGCCGTCATAGTTCGCTAATTCGAGTTTCTATAGTGTTAAAATAACATCGTTTCACCTAATTAATTGGTAATTAGGTTCGGGTATTACACCCTTCTCTCTTGACGCATTCAATTATTTTATTGGTCTATTGTGACCATCGAGAGATTCTTGATTAACTTCTTAATTATTCTTTATGTCGGTTCTAATTAATGATTAGCAACTAATTATTAATTAATCAGGGTCGGGGTGTTACATAAATGGCCAAACATGGCCTAAAAGGTGGCCAAACATGGCCCTAAAGAGTGGCCAAAAATGGCATGAAAAGGGTACTAAAAGATGGCTCAAAGGTGGTGTCAAAGGGGCTGTCAAGTGGCTGGCAGCAAGGCAAGACAACAGGCAGTAAGGTATGTGCAGAAGGCGCACGGGTAAGGCACGCAGGCAGGCGGCCAGGCGCTCATGGGCGTGCGGGGCTATGGGCTAGGCACTGTAGTGACTGAGAACAGTTTTTCTAATTTCTTGCATTTTTACTGTTCATGGCTGCAATCTGATTTTTCCTATTTCTGAATTTTTACTATAGCGGCCAAGGCTAATTTTCTCTAGTTTTGGCCAATTTCCTCATGGCTTCTAACCCCACTTTGTGGCACTTTTTCTCACTTATTCATGGGCATTTTACACACCTAATGGTTCTTTTAATTTCATAAAATTTTGACATGGTTTCCCTTATTTTCTAAGCATTTTCCCACCTAATATTCATGATACATTATAGAATCAATGATTCACACATTTCCATCATCACTTAATGGCCACAATTCATGGAAGTAAAATATATATCTACTATTTTCAACACATACATGTGATACACCTTAAATAAAGACATCCTACCAATCATTTGGGTTTTAGACCCTTACATTGCAAAATGGCCCAAGGCCCATAGTTCACTATTTTTCAAATTTAAATACAATTTATTTGGGCTTATGCCCATACATACAAAAACATGCCCCAAGGGCCAAATATGCTTCATGGTCCATTTTCCTTCATTTCTTCAAGACTTAAACAAGTCTCAAGCACCTAGACCCTTATTTGAAATATGATATCCCACGAATGGGTCAGCTCAACTGCTGGTATGACAAAGTGCTAATACTAGGAACAAATTTAAGGTGTGGCATGTGCAAGTGTACATTTTAAAAGCTATAATCTCGTAATCCCTTAATGGTATGCAATGTCAATATGCATGACACACCCATGCAACTCTATGCCACCAATGTCTCGCTTCACGGTCCGTCCCCGTCAGCCTGCAAGTACTGTCATTGGCCAGATTTTGGGTTTTTCACCACAGGATCTACACCCTCATAATGCATAGCACCAAGTGCTCAACCCATGCCATGTTTCCAAGGATTCAAGTATGTCAAGATGCCTTGATTTTTCTCAATGTAAATTCTATGCAACATTTTATCAACATATGGTGTATAACTTAAGAATACGTCTCTTTCATGAAGTAAAACATAACTTCAAATTCACAACACTTTGCCTACATGAATGGAAGTCACAAGTCAATAGATTAAACATATGATCAAGTTTCATGTTCATTTCTCTAACAATTTCTCAAAGAAAACACAAATACATAAACCACCAACTCATGGAATAAATCATAACTCTCAAACCATAATGGTTCCTCTACATGAACATAAGCTAGAATATAATAATCCAACACATATGCAAGGTATACATTCATCATAGTAACAAATTGTCAAGAGACTTAAAGAACACAAAAGTACCTAAACTACCAATTCTAAGTTTTCAAAGCAACTACCACCTAAGTGATTTTCTAACATCTAGTAAACACCTAAATCATTCAATCAACACATAAAAAGGCAAGAAAACTTAAATCTATTCATAGCTTAGCAAAATATCATACCTTGAATGATTTTTCTCAAACTGAGGAAGTTGTGTTTGTTGTGCAGCTGAACCGATCTGTGAGAATATAGGTATTGATGAGAGGAACAACTTCCTAGAAGGATGTCTCGCAAGAATCTTGGCCTAGGAGTGTGTTTTGGTGGCTTGAAGCTTGGAGAACCTAGGGCTTTTTCTCACTTTTTCTCCATGAACGTGCTCTGCTCTAAATCTTAGACCAAACTATGAAACAAATACACTAAGGGGCTGTATTTATAGTGGAGGGGCAAAGGTGCAAAATGACCCTTTTGCCCGTAATGAATCCGGGACCCCGTTACACTATAACCCATCCCGAAACGCCTCACTTCGATATTTTGCTTTAGCCAAAATTCTTAAAATTATTTTAAATGAAAATTTTCAAAAAAATAAATTTTTGCCTGTGGCTGGGTTTGGCCGGATCCATCCGGGACGCCCTTTTGGTCCTATTTTTGAAACTGTCTCTGAATAGGCTCAAATTTTTACAGTGGTTGTATTTTAATATTATAAGCATGTTTCTCTTCTATGGAACATTCAAATTATGCTCCTAAGTATGACTTATACTTAAATGATGCATTTAAATGCCCTACTAGCAAAACTGTGCATGAATAGTGCCCTACCGGCAAAAAACAAAAAAATTACTCTCATTTTTCAGATCTCTACACCATATGCCAATATGCCTTGATTTTTATATGTAATTTCAATGAGGCATTTTATTAAATACATGGCATACACCTTAAATCATGCATCATCCATAAAGTAAATTCTAACTTTCAGACCACACAACTTCTTCCACATGAACATATGCTATATACAATCAATTTAAACACATGCTCATGTTACATGTTCACTATATTACCAATTCTCAAAAAACACATAATTACACAAAGCATCAATGCATTAAACAACCATATCTTCCAAAACACAAGGTCTATTCACATGAACATAAGCCACAATGTAATGAATCAAACATATATTCAAGTTACATGTTCATTATTTTGACAAATTCTCAAAGATTACAAAATACATAAAGTACCAATACATTGAATAAATCATAATTTTTCAACTATAAGATTTTGTCTACATGAACATAAGCTAAAATACAATGAATTATACATATAGTCATGGTTCATGTTTATCACTTTACCGAATTCCCAAAAAATACAAAGAACGCACAAGTACATAAACAACCAACTTTAGGTTTTCAAAGCAACTACATCCTAAGTGACTTTCTAACTGCAAATAAACATATAAATCACTCAATCAACATATAAAACACTCCTAAACTTAACCATATTCCTTACTTAGCAAAATATCATACCTAAAAGGGTTTTTCTCAACCCTAGGGAGTTGTGTTTATTTTGCAGCCAAACCAATCAGTAAGAATGTAGTCCTTGATATGGGGAACAACTTCCTAGAAGGAAGTCTTAAGAGAATCCTAGCCTAGAGATGTGTTTGGGTGGCTTGAAACTTGAAAAACCCTAGGTTTTTCTTCACTTTTCTCCCATGCATGAGCTGCTGCTATATTCTCAGACCAAATACTAAATTTTTATCACTAAGGGGCTGTATTTATAGTAAAAGGGCAAAAGGGCAAAAAGACCCTTTTGCCCTTAATAAATTCGGGACCCCGTTACACTACAACCCGTCCCGAAACACCTCAATTCGACATTTTGCTTTAACAAAAGTTCTTAAAATTATTTTAAATGAAAATTTTACAAAAAATTTATTTTCATCTGCGGGCGGGATTGGTCGGTTCCACCCAGGCCACCCGGGATGCCTTTTTGGTCTAATTTTTCAAACTATCTCCGATTAGGCTCAAGTTTTCATAGGAGGTTTATTTTAACATTCTAAGCATATTTATCTTCTATGGAATACTCTAAATATGCTTCTAAATATGACTTATGTCTAAATGATGCATGTATAACACCCTACCAGCAAACAGTGCAAGAATAGTGCCCTACTGCCAAAGATGAAAAATTTACCCCAATTTTTCAGATCTCTACAACTTTGAATTTGATTTTCTTGCCTATATCATTTTGAGAACTTGAATGCTGATACTTGAGTTTAATTGTACCATCTGTATGCCATGTCATGAACTTGTGATATATCTTATTGTTGGAGATCTTATTATTTCACACACTTTATGTTTCGTTGATTGAGATCTTGATTGTTTCATACGATTGTATATCCCATGTGGAATTTTGATGATCATGATATTTTGTAAGTGCCTAGGGTTGTGTTCAGTCACAATGGCCTACCTAATCACAAATGGCATTCTAGACCCGTGTGGTCATTTGTGTCCTTTGGGGACTTGAGATGAAAGAGCTCTTACGCTATTCAGTAAGCCTGAGAGAGAGGGGCGAACCTGAATGTGCATTTTGGGGGTATGCTAGGCCCCATTTTGTTTACGCATATGTTCTGTTAGAACTCGCTATTGATATTTTTGGCATTCGTTGGATGATCATATTTTATGCCCTATGAATGATCATCTTCTTATAAGCATGATACACTTTTGATTTGCTAACATATTTGTTTATGGCAACAAACCATCATGTTAGGCTAGATCTCATTTTGGATAATTTTTTCATTCACTTTCTTGTATCATATTGTGGGATGAGCCTTTTTAGACCCTCGGGTCGTTGTTATATCTTGGTGACTACCTATATGATGTCTTTTTCTTCTATATTCATGTGGACTAACCTTGACCCATGGCAAAGCTAGGAATTTACTTAACGAGCTAAGTTAGTTCACTCCTTACTTATGACCATTTTTCAGATGGTCCTGTGAGAGATGAAATGTAATGAGATAACTAGTGGAGCTAGTAAAGCATAAATGATTAACACTGTTGATATGAACTCCAAGTTAAAGTTGACTGCGTACATTGTAAGATTAAGTTCAAAATTATGTATTATAATATTGCATCATTAGGGATGAGGTTAGCCTAGTATGTTGCATCACCATGATTAAATTGTACTTGGAGATATTCTAATTGTTGGTCATTGGAGATGAGTTTTTGATCAAGTTAATTATATTGGTGTAACTTCCGCTTGAAGTAATTCATTGATATAGAATGCATTGGGACATGACTCGTGTATATTGGTACTCTAGAGATATTTGGTGACTGATTCTAGACGTGCTCTGATGTGTTGCATAAGTTGCATTTTTGAATTTAAAAGGTTTTAATTTTCGTTGCTTTGACCCTACATTTGCAATGCAATTCATTATAAAATTCAGAAGTTGCCTTTGGTTGGTCGCATTGTCAGTGGGAAAAACTAGCAAGGTGGCCAACTGGCATCACGTCCACGGCATCCGCGTAGGGTGGGGTGCCGGGTCGTGACATCCTGGTTATTTTTTGTGTCATTCATCACTGCCATCATTCTTTCTAGTGTTCATTCTATTCGATCCATACGTGTTCCAGCTGCATGCGTTTTGTTTTTGTTTCTTGCCATCCTTACCTAGAGAATTCACAAGAAAGTAATATGTCACTATCCTTGAGTTTCTAACATAGCTTACAATATTATGTTCTCTATAGTCACGTAAACTTAAACAAGTAAGTCAAGTCATTTAAACATATATCATTCCTAGTTCTCGCAACATTTGGAGTCAATACTCCTCAACTTCACGTCATTCATAGTCTCGCTAACATCACACTTCATATGGCTCTAATGTAGTCCTCGAATTCTTAAGATCATCAACTTCGCTCATAAGCTTACTATTGTCTCCCGAGAATTATTGATCATTTGATCATCCTAGTCAGCCAAAGAACATCAATTTCAATCATGATTTGGTCTTCCCCAAAGACTATTAACCTTTGTTCTGATACCACTCTATCACGACCTAAAACCCACCCTATGCAGATTTAGGACCGGTGACTGACACTGTCACTTGGATAGGCCGTACAGAATCAAATGAAGCTACATGTGTGCAACTCATCTAATAACCATGTTGTCACGACCCGAAATCCACCCTGTACGGATCTCTGGATCGCGACCCGCCACCCTCAGACTAGGGGGCCATTAGGCGGAACGGTCCTGTGAGCAGTGGTATCGGACGGCGGTGTAACTCGTGTTTTGTGGAAGCGTGAAAACTTTTTCTTTTCTCATTTAAAATTTAAGCACACCGCCCAGTACTGCCACTCTACTCATATGCATACACATGGTTATACAATCAAAGCATAATTAAAATATTGCAGACTATTATCATACAACCATCAACGTTAGTTACCCCGTAGGGTTTCTACATATTGTCGTACTGTATCTTAAACATAAGTGCTAATAAACTTTACATAACTCCCAAAAAGGAACCATCTAATCACATCTCCATAAGCCGGCAGATTCACCGTCTTCAAAACTCGACTGCTGTCAGTCACCTGAAAGGGGGATCCGAACAAAGTCCGGGTAAGCTAATCTAAGCTTGTGAGCAATTCCAACATTCGTCATGGGGTTTTCAATCAACAGTAGTTTTAGCTCATAAAGGTTTATAAATCAATCACTGTAAATTGTTCGTATCTTTTGAACACAGAATATATGCATTCATAAAACTCATAGCTTTGAAACATGTAAAGTATTCAAGCTAACATATGCTTTTTCATATAAAACTTGTAACTTTGAATACAAATATATGCATTCCATAAAACTCATAGCTTTGAAACATGTAAAGTGTTTAAGCTAACATATGCTTTTTCATATAAAATTTGTAACTTTGAATACAAATATATGCATTCCATAAAACTCATAGCTTTGAAACATGTAAAGTGTTCAAGCTAAAAATATGTTCTTCTTTAAATAGAGTATATATAAACTCAAACATGTAATTATGAAAATGAGGGTAAAACCTGCTTCCATTTTCAAAACTTTAACTTTTTCTCACTTTAGCTCTTGGAATCTGTTTCGAACCAGACTCCCATTTTACTCTTGTCGAGATATCTCTTTGCTTGTGGGATTAGATCCTGCTACCAGGCATTGGACAATCAATTGAATTCCGTAGAACCCAAAAGCTTGTCGGCTCCATAGGATAATGGAGTCCCTTGTGAACCCCAAACCCTGTTTCTTTTAAAAAGGCGTCTGAGTTTATTGCAACCCAACCAAAAACTCGCGGTGCTTATGCACATCTTGTATTTAAATACATTTCATTTAAATACTTTCTCCCGTGACATTCTTTAAATAAATACTTTTCAAGAGTATTCAAACACAATATATATAACTTCATAATAGAACTTTCAATACTCAGAATATACGAATTCAGAATATATCTCAGAGATTTTTGCAATTTAAAAACTCAAACATGCTAAGGCAGTATTTAAAGGAAACTGTAAATAAATCTGTTTTCTGAACAGAATGATTTAAAACAGAAAGCGTAAGAAAACTGAATTCGATATTCAAATACTTCTCATGACTTGAACTCAAAACTTCTTTGAAATCCATGAAGTTAAATCTCTACTTCGAATGCAGGGTTACTCACCTCGGTCCTTTAAGGTTAGTGCTAAAAATGCGTTTTTTCACTTTCCTTGTAGTTTCTAAGAACAATTCATAAACATCTCATCAACTTCGCATTCATTGTAATATCATCTTAATGTTCCTCAACTTATGCTTAAATCGTATTAGATCTTAAAACGATTTCTTAAATTCATAGGTACTTAACTTAACTCGTACTCTTAACCTATGACACAATTTAATGTGTTAGAAATTAAATTTATTTCAATTTATACTCTTCTAGTAGCTCCATAAATTTAATTTAAATTTATTTACTTCCCATATTTACGTGTCGTGTCTTTTCGTAATTCATTTCCTCGTATACGCCTTAGATTAGTACTTTGACATTACTTTAATTTATAGTCATCTGACAGATGCTATTCAACAAATTTTATGTCTTTTTATTTTAGACATTTCTTTTGGTCGAATAGACTCTACCATTGAGTCCGGAGCGTCGAAGAAAGTCAGTTTAGGCTTTCCAAGAATTCAATTTGGACTTTTATATGTAAAAGGACAAAATGGTCATTTATCGTTTTACGTGTCATATTTTTCGTACTTCGTTTCGAAATTTGGACTTCATTATTGAGTCCGAGAGGTCGAAGAAAGTTAATTTAGACCTTCTTTGTCTTTAATTTAGCTTTTGGGGTACTAGGGGTAATTTGGTCATTTTATCCCCTTATGTGTCTTTATGTTCGGGACCTCATCTCGTGTCATGGACCTCACCATTGGACTCAGAAGGTCCGAGATAGTAAGAATACACTAATAACTTGTACATTTTGGACAAGGGGTATTTTGGTCATTTACCCCTGTACGTGTCTTTATTTTTCGGGATCCCGTCTCGTAAAACGGACCCTGCCATTAGTCTCAGAATATCTAAAATAGTAAGGATACACTATTCATATGTTTAATTTGGACTTCATTTGCTTCATATATGACTCAAGGGCAAATTAGTAATTTTGCTTTATTTATTAAATAATTAAATTAATTATTTAATTATTTTTTCAGGGGTCAAATTGAATAAATTTTCCCTCAGTTGGGCCACAGTAGAATTTCTTAGAAATTCCGGGGTCGAACCGTAAATAGAGGAAGTTTTGGTTTATAACTTTTAAATTAAACTAAAAACCAGTGGGTTCAGTTAAAATATAAGTGAACCGGTCCGGTCCGTTTATAAACCAACCGGTTTTACATGTAATGCTGACGTCATGATGACGTTAGCCCTAATATCAAAATTATTTAAAATATTCAACCTCCAAACGTCACCGTTTAAATAAACCCAATAACCTGTTGGATTCGGATTTAACCTAGACCCGTAACCGAATCCGGCCCGACCCGACCCGAACAGTGTCATCTTCCCCACGAAGTCGAAACTGTTCATAGTAAAACCCTAATTCTTTTAGTTCAGTTTCGTGATGTTTTACAAATCCGTTTCTTCTGTTTTCTTTTCTAAAATGTTTTTAACACTTTATGGCACACTTTTACATTGAGTTAGAGCTTCGAATATAGCTCAAAGGCTCGGTTTAGGTCGCGATAGCCAGACCTGTAATACCCACAGTTCATGCTCATTTCTTGATCATTTTCAATGAGGTTAGGCTTGTTTTGTTCCTTAGTTAAAGGGGTTTCATATTTCATTCATAAGGGTAGGTTTAACATCATGTTTAAGGTATTGGGTTTCAAACCCGTAACCTGCAAGTCACCATATGGGGTCCATTTCTCGAGCTTTATGATCGCGGTCATATGTTTTTAAATTACTCGTAGTGTCTAGTTTAGGTTTTGATAAACCAAACAAGGTTTTGTTCACATGATTTCAGACCTGCTTCAAGCAAGGTCTTTAATGGTGGCTGCTTATGGGTTTCATGTTTTTAACTATTTCGAAGTTCTAATTTCATACTTGATAAAATTCTTATACATATATGTAACATCTTACGTATACAAACAACTCAAAAATAGTTCCTATCAGTCAAAATTTTAGAGAGAGAAAATGATAACTTTGAACATTTCTCACCTTTTTACTATGGTTTGATCCTCCTTCACCTCTGATTTTCTCCCTTAACCTCTTAGTTCTTCTTCTAATTCACTTCTTAAGAAGCAAGCATGCTTGCATGCTTTGCTTTTAAAGAGAGGCAACTGACCTCTCTCTCTACACGTCCCAGCCCCTATTCTTGACTTCTCATAAATTTCTCTTACACCTAATCAATTTAACTTTCCAATTTCTCAGCTTTTCCTTCAATCTATGCTTGATATTTTGCATGTATAATATATATATATATATATATATATATATATTATATCACACAACACACACATGCACATGAGAACACACACACTCTCTCTTTGCCGACACACACACCCACTTGCACACTGTTTGGGCACACACTCAAAGATATTTTGTGTTTTATATGTATATTATATACACACATACATATATACTTCATGACATGTTCATATACATCACACATATTTCATGTGTGTAATTGTGTGCCATAATCTTTTAAATCTTAATTAAAAATGATTATCTTAATTAATTAATTAAAATAATTAATCAATTATTCTCTTGAGTGTAAATATCTTTACACTAATTTTCCTTAATTTCGTAATGCGTGCCAGATGACCCGGTATCCCGGGTTGGGATATTACACATGTCAACACCAGTCATTTAAAAAGTATACTCAAGCAAGATCCTTGTCACCATTATTATCATCATATATCATCAACATTTATATACATCAGATACATATTCCCAAAATTACAAAACGTAAGTCTCCCAAAAGTCCCAACTGTCATTAATTCCAAAAATATATATCACATGATTTACCAAAAATAATCTACATCACGTCAATCAAAAATCTTAGTACAAAAGATCCATCACATTCATGCTCTCAGCCACACGGTGTGGACTTTACTACTTCATGCCATTTTAATTACCTGAAATATATTGGATAAATTCATATGAGCTTCACTAATCTTGTGAGTAATTCCTGTATCCTGTCATAGGTTTTGCACGACAGAGTTTTGCATAAAATACCATAGGCACCAAGTTTCTCAAACAGATAGCATATACATAAGGATAACTTAAGACATGTTTTCAAAACGGTTCACGTATAAAACATATTAAAAATTCAGGTAGATATAACAAAAGTATTTCTAAAACACGTTATTTTTCAATAACATAGTTTGAATATCAAATCATAACCAGGTAGTAAGGAGTTGTTCACAAATTGTATACTAGCATATGCAATTCTTAAAACATGATTCGTATAATAAGTTACAGAATAAATAACATGATAACGAATGACAAGTACACATGAGAAGGTGATTTTAAAATCTCATTGAAGGGGTGTCATGGTTTACAGACATTTTTCAGTTTAGTTCGCATGAATGTCATTTCAAAATCTAGACATGAAAATCATAGTTTTAAAATATTTCACAGAGTATAAATAAACATTTAAGCAAATATTGAATTTCATAAAATAGACATTTGCATAGGATGTAAAACACTTCGCATTTTTTTCAGATAGAAGATAAAATATCACTGCTTCAAGGTATGGAGTTACTCACAAAACAAATTTAGCATTTGTCAGATATAAGATAAAATACCACTGATTCAAGGTGTAAGGTTACTCACAAAACAAATCAGTTCTTGTAAATGAATGGGTTCCAGCAAAGGACCTCCCCCCTCTTAGCGATCCTTATCTTCCTCTTTGCTACTTCTTTTCTCTATGCTTAGTCATCCATGGTTTGCCTCTAAATCAGTTCACAAACCTACGACATAATTCAAGAACTTATTACTTACTTGTTTGAAGTGTTACATAACTAAATCACCATCTCAGGGTTCTTTATATTCCAATTATAATCTTCTAGTAGCTTTATTAAGCCTAGGGGCGTTTTTGAAATTTCACGCTTTTATGTGTCATATTTTTCAATATTTTGTTTACTGAAATGAACCATACCGTTGAGTTCGGATCGTCCAAAATAGTCAAGTTAAACTACCTTTTATATTTAATTGGCTTCGAGTATGATTAGGGCTAAAATGGTAATTTTATATTTTACGAAACTTAGTTTTTCAGAGTCCCATCTCGTAAAACAGACCCTATCATTAGGTCCAGAATGTCCAAAATAGTTAAAATACACTCCTCTTTTATTTTATTTGGGTAACGGGGCAATTTATAATAATTAATTTAATTTAATTAATTTAATCATTTAATTTTATATTATATATTTATTATATTGATATTATATCACGTCCTATGGTGGTACAGTGGTCATGTTCTTGGTTTTAGGGTTTAGACATGTGAGAGGTGCAAGGATCGACAATGGGGAGTTGCAGCTCCTCTTTATTTTTCTAATTATTCGTTAGCCAAACAGTGGACAAGGGTCTAAACAAGGATAGGTTATCTCAACCTCGCATGGGTTATTAAATTGATCTTCTAACCTCGTAGCCAAACAACCTCATTCCTTTTTAATTAACAACTCAAGACGACATAGTTTTGGGGTATCCTTATCTGCACTTGGGTGGGTCCCGACCCGAACCTAAAATTGACTGGACCCACTACTGTTCATCTTCCTCACTTTTCTAGCGAGGGTTCCGGGGTCTTCTCCAGTGCCGGCGACCATCGCCGGTGGAATTTTGGCCTAATCTCAACGGGGTCCGATCCCATTTTTCATGAAGATTTCATATTCATCATCAGAATTTAGATTCACCCTACCATCGCTGTCGAAATAGGGAAACATAATGACTTTCTGGTGAGACCTACTTTTTCGTTGAGCCCACTTTTCTTCTATTTTGAATGGTTTTATTCACTGTTTTGGCCCCAAATTTTCACCATGACATCTTGGAAGTATGGGGAATACTTTCCTGATCCTGAAAGCAAGTGAATTTATCAACTGCTCACTAACCCAAATTACCTAACACTACTTTCAACTCACTGTTTCTCCATGGTCACTTAACAATTTTTGCTGCTTCAAGTTGCAACACACTCCATTTTTTATGCTCTCTTGAGCCATGAATTTAGTTAAAGTTTGGTTCAAATTTCCTTCTTGACTCAATTTTCTTAGGTTTCAGCCATGGTGTTCCTTAGGGTTTCTTAAGCTTAAGCTGACCCATTTTGTAACACCCTAACCCGATTAAATAATCATTACGTTGCTAATTATTAAATTGTGACCCTTAATAAAATAATCAAGAAAATTTAATCGGGAAACAAACGATAGTTTCAAAAATAGTTTCGAGACCTTAAATTAATGAGGTCGACCTTGAAAAAACATGTCCTAATAAATAAGACTATGAATTGCTAGACTGATGCACGAAGAGTGAAAAATTAAAATTCATGAGGAGAAAAATATAAAGGAAGTTAAAATGCATTGCCAAACAAGGCATAAGAGAAAAATGAGAAAAAGTAAACCAACATTGAGGCCAATGGGTTTTGAACCCTTGACCAAAATAAATAAAGCAATTAACTCCCAAAAATAAGCCACTTGGTGTCACGACCCGAAACTCATGCTATGCGGATCTCGAATAGCGACCACCACCCTTCGGCCCGAGGGCCTTAGGGCGAGGGTCACATAGGCAACAGTATTGGACGGCGGTGCGGCCTGTGTTTGCGGAAGCATGAAAAACTTTT
This sequence comes from Nyssa sinensis, assembly GCA_008638375.1. Lineage (NCBI taxonomy): Eukaryota > Viridiplantae > Streptophyta > Magnoliopsida > Cornales > Nyssaceae > Nyssa > Nyssa sinensis. The sequence continues at coordinate 24,950,025 of CM018047.1, read as the reverse complement.
TCTTTTCTTTTCTTCTTTTACATTTCTCGAACGTCTGCCCAACACTGCCGCTCTTCAAAGCGGTACACATGATTATACATTCAGAGCATAATAAAACTTAAAGGCTTTATAATTAATATATATTCAGCTGCCCCATGGGCTTAATAGATAACAATTTTACTATCTTCAAATAGAAAAGTGACTAACTAAAGTTCTATAGTGCTTCCCAAAAACTGCTAGTCCTGAAGGTAGCTGCTACGCCCTTCCTCAAAATGGGCAAAGCTCTAATCATTATCATCATCAAAAGTCAGGACTGTTGTCAGTCACCTGAAATGTGGGTCGGATAAAAATTCGGGTAAGCTAATATAAGCTTGTGAGTAATTCCAGCATTTGTCATGGGTTTTCAATTGGCAGTGGTTTAATACAAAAGAGTTTATAAAACAATCACTACCAATTGCTCGTACACTTTAAATACAGAATATATGGATTCTTTGAAATAGATAGCTTTGAAACAATTAAATAATTCAAGTTAAACATGTACTTCAAAAGATATATATATGTGTAGAAGAATGAGGTAAAACCTGCTTCCATTTTGAACACAACATCTTATTACTTTCATTAGTAGAATCCGTTTCAAACCAGACTGTGGTATTGCTTCTCGTAGAGATATCTCATACCTGGGGGATTAGATCTTGCTACCGGGCATTTTACTTGTAAGTGAATCCCAAAGGCTTCACTGGCTCGTAGTGCTTATGCACGATTATCTTGCATTACCAATGGCAACAGGAGGCATATAAAACATTTATAAATAGATACTATTTAAAACATTAAAACATGGCCTCCCTATAGTTGCATTTAAATACACGACTTCTTCAAATAGATGCTTTTATGAGCATTCAAAACATGATGTTCATGGCTTCATGATAGAGTCTTCAAATACTTGGAATATGCAAATTCAGAATATTTAACAAGACTTGGCATTTTTAAACTTAGACACGCTGGAACATGTTTTAAGGGAAATTGTAGTAGAAATCAATCATTGAGCATGTCACAATAAGGTTTTTATCAAGAATAGAGATACTATAAAATAGGAATCATGTAAATACTGAATTTGGAATTCAAATGCTTCAAATTTTTTGAACTAAAAACTTCTTCAAATTCATGGAGTTAAATCTCCACTTCAAAATACAGGATTACTCACCTTTAAGCTTTGGGGTTGGCGCTACAGATGTGCCTTTCCCTTTCCTTTGGTAAGCCTAAAACAATTCATGAAAATTCCATAAATTTCACATGTACTTAAATCAACTTGTGATCTTAATCTATTCTTAAACTATGTAAGCCTAATTCTATGATAGGTTTTATTATTTAGAATTAGACTAACTCATAGTGATTTATAGTTGCATTACATATCTATTTACTTTATGTGTTTTAATGATAAATCGATATTACCTCCGAAGCATATCATTTAGTGTTTCAATATTTTTCCGTTCTTCTTCTTCTTTTAATGCTTCTTCAGCAAGTTTTCTTGTGGCTTCTTCTTTCATAAATTGCCCCATTGGAACAATAGGGGTTTTAAACATAAACGGCTTCAGAGAAAGGATCTGAAACTTTTTAGCAGTATTTATTTTTCTCTTGATCACCTTTCACTCCCAAATTAGCTCCTCCATGATGATTTACTTTGGTCTTAACCTATGACACAGTTTAATGTGTTAGGAATTTAAATTTCATTTCAATTTATACTTTTCTGGTAGCTCCATTATTTTTATATTTGTTTCTATTACTTCACATGTTTACGTGTCATATTTTTTTTCGTACTCTATTTCATAATATGGACCTCACCATTGAGTCTGGAAAGTCGAAAAAAGTCAATTTAGACCTTCTCAAACTTCCATTTGGCTTTAGGGGCACTAAGGGTAATTTGGTCTTTTTACACTTTTAAGTGTCTTTATTTTTCGGGGTTCTGTCTCGCAAAACGGACCTCACCATTGTTTTTAGAATGCCCAAAATAGTTAAAATACACTACTCACATGTTTAATTTGGACATCAAGCCAATTTACCATTATTTAATTAATTAATTTAATTTTACTTTTATATAATATATACATATTATTTGCCAAATAATCCCACGAGCTTGCCTGTCCAAGTGGGTTTGAGGGTTGTGTTAGGGTCTTGGGTGTGTGGAAGGTTGCAGTTTCAATTCTCAAGGGCTGCGCCCCTTTTATTTTTCTTAATTCTTACTTTTTATATAATATATATATATATATATATATATATATATTATGTGACATTTATCCCAACGGGCTTGCCTGTCCAAGTGGAAGGAATGAGGGTTTGGTTTGAGGGGTTGGGCATTCAAATCCTAGGGGCTACGGCCCCTTTTTATTTTTCAATGGATTTCTAATCCAAACGACGAACAAAAGCCTTATTCGTGGATAGGCTATCTTCTTCCAAACAAGGGCATCAAGGGACGGTTTAACGCGTAACCAAACAAGGTGCATTTGGGATTAAATTTTAAAACCTTATTTCAAAACGACATCGTTTCAACTTAAACGATACAACACGGTGCCGTTTCATTTATGTGGTGGCTCCCCCTACCACTCGACACGTGTCTGAGTCGACACAGTCCTAGTTTAACTCAGTCAGGAATCGACTGAGTCAACTCACGAGTTGGCTTAGCGGGGTCTTCTTCTTCCCCACGCCCGAACTACTGTTGCCCTAATTGCAGCTTTTCTTTCCTTTTAATTTCATGAGTTTTGGATCGTCCAAATTCCCCTGTTTTTATTCTAAACTATTTCTGCAACACCAAGGACTACTTTGGAGTTCAAATAATAGTTCAAACTGGGCTCAATTGTTCGGTTAAGGGTTTGTTACTAAGACCTGTAACTCGATCGTTCATGATCATTTTTGAGCCAAATCTCTTGGGGTTTCTTCTATTTTGGTCCCCTCATCATGGGGTTCAAGTCTTCGTTCTTAAAGGTGAGTTTTACAGTGAGTTTGTGCGGTTGGGTTTTAAAACCGGTACCTGCAACTCCCATTCTTAGGGTTTCCTTTGAGTTTCAAGGTCGAGTCTTAGTGTTTTTAAACACTTTAGGGGTCTAGTTAAGGTTTCCTTAAACCAAATGGGTTTTGATTCACATGATTTCAGACCTGTTCTAATCAAGGTCTATGCATGGCTGTCATAGTGTAAGGCTTGGTGTTTTGGGCTATTTTAAGGCCATGTTTTCATGCCTTATTCAAGTTTTTATACTCTAGATATCATGCATGCTTAAGAAAACCTAAGACAGCTTGTAACATATGCATATAATTTAGAGTGAGAAAAATGGTTGGTTTGGTGATTTTACCTCACGGGTCTAAGAACTCAACTCTCTTCCCTTCTTTGTTCCTCCATTCTTTCTTCTTCTCAGAAATTCTCTATCTCTCTCTCTCTCTCTCTCTCTCTCTCTCTCTCTCTCTTTATATGACTAAATGGTTGTGTGGGTGTGTGTATATGAATATATATATGTATGTATATAAATATATACATGATCCTTCATTGCTGTTAGCTGCCCCAACCACCATGGTACTCCACCTTGCTTCTTGCAGCAGCTTAAATGAGTGCTTCTATATCTATAGGCCCGCTGTTTGAGCAGGCCATCATTCAGCCGTGTGTGTGTGTGTGTGTGTACATATATATAAAAAGTATGTTATAATTATTTTATTTTTATTATCTTTTTCTAGATCATTCATTTTGTATATATATATATATATTACATGTTTATTTTATAACACAAAATGATTGGTAGCCTAATGGTTAAATTTTTTGGGACTTAAATGTTTCATTTATTTTGGTCAAGGGTTCAAAACCCGTTGGCCTCAATTTGGATTCCTTTTTGTTATTTTCCCCCCTTTTGCCTTGTTTGGCACTTTAATTTATTATTTAAATTTTTTGCATTATTTTCTCTTTTGTAATTTTAAATTTTATATTCGCTCCTTCATGTATCGATTTTATAAATCTTAGCCTTAGCTATTTTTTTTCGGAATTGACCTCGTTATTTAAGGTCTCGAAACTATTTTTTGGAATTATCGTTTGTTTCCCGATTAAATTTCTTAATTATTCTTTTTAAGGTCACTAACTAACAATTAGTGGCTTAATTATCATTTAATCGGGTCGAGGTGTTACACTTGGGCTACCAACTATTTTGTGTTATAAATTACACATGAAATATATATATATATATATGTAGAAGGAATGATCTAGAACAAGGATATAAAAATAAAATGATTATAAAATACTTTGTATATATATATATGTATATATATACACACACACGGCTGCATGATGGCTTGCCCAAACAGCAGGCCTATAGACATAGATATGTTCATTTAAGCTGCTACAAGAAGCAAGGTGGGATTACCATGGTGGTTGGGGTAGCCAACAACAGTGAATGATCATGTATAGATACATATATATATATATACATATTTATATATATATATATATATTTATATACACACACCCACACAACCATTCAGTCATACAGAGAGAGAGAGATAGAGAATTTCTAGAAAGAAGAAAGAAGGGAGAAACAAAGAAGGGAAGAGAGCTGAGTTTCTCAGACCCCGTGAGGTAAAATCACCAAACCAACCATTTTTCTCTCTCTAAAATTTGAGTATGTATACAATCTGTTTTTAGTTTTCTTCTCATGCATGCATGATATCTAGGGTATATAATCTTGAATAAGGCATGAAATTTGGACCCTGAAACAACCCTAGAACACCAAACCCATGAAGAAATGCCATTAATGGACCTTCATTGGAGCAGATCTGAATCGATCAAAAGGAAACTTGGTTTCTTTACTTGGGGCCCAAAATAAAAGTTATGAGGGTTTCAAAAACCCTGTCCCATGACTTAGAGGCCTAGGAGAAGACCCTTAAACCATGGCAGGTAGGTTTCGATTCTAAGATGAAACCTTTAAAACTTGTTGTAAAACCTAAATTTGAGAATGAGGGCTTGAACCCATTATGAATGGGTCACAACAGAAGAAATCCCATGAGCTTTGGGCCAAAAACAAGCACGTATGACCGAGTTGCAGGTTTGGTTATCAAACCTTAAACCGAATGCTTGAGCTCAATTTAAGTTTTCAAATGAATGCCAAGATATTAACCAAACCCCCAGATATGCATATCATCTAAAACCAGAAAGAACCAATCCCCCAAAATTCATGAAATCAAGTTTTAAATTTTTGAAATTAGGGAAACAGGAGCTCGGGTGTGGGGAAGAAGAAGACCCTTGTCACGACGTAGAAGCCACCCTATGCAGATTAGAGGTCCCTGACCGGGTCTGCAGCCCGTGGGCCGTTCCCCGCCACAAGGATCTGAAAATACTGAATAAGGTTTTTAACAAAACATTTTATAATCAACAGTAAATCTGGTAGCATAGTCAGGTCATCATTTAGTACATGCCAAAAGAACATAAGTGTTTATAAGTACAGATCCTTCAAAATACAAATTGACAGAACCGTGGTGACATGGGAGATTAAGACTTTATAGTATCCTAATTACTACAAAAACTCGCCAAAAGAGCTGCTAGTGGCTAGCAGGCGTCTAAACCTCTAGAGCGCCTGAGGGTTCTCCTACTTCTTGTTATCCTAAAAAAAATATAAGGGAGGGGTGAGCAAACAAAGCCCAATAAGTAATTTCTTAGCTTTAACATGGGTCAAGGTTAGTTCACAAGACTAATGAGATAAAGAAACAACAAGTAGTCACTAGCTAGTCATCAAGAGGTACAACAATGACCTGGGGGTCCAAAAGGTGTATCCCCAAAATAAGATACAAGAAGATGATAATAGATCAATCACAATGGGATCTAACCTATCATGATGAATTGCTGCCACGACAAAACGTTAGCCAATCAAAAATGTATCATGCTTATAATAGTATGATCATTTACAAGGCATAGAATATGATCATGCAACAAATACAAAAATATATCATCATAGACTTCTAGTAACCTAGAAATACGTGAATCACCCGGGGCCCGGCATACCCCACTGTAACGCACATTCAGATTTGCCTCTGTATCTCGGGCTTACTGAATAGCGCTAGAGCTCTTATCTCTCAGGTCCCGAAAGACATACAAGACCCCCCAAGAGTCTTTCCTCCACGCAATCTGTGAATAGATGGGCCATTGTGACTGAGCACAACCCCAGGTACATACCAATTATCATGATCAATAAAATTTCACACGGGATGTACAATCGTACAAAACAATTGATATCACAATCAATGAGTCATGAAGTGTGTGTGTGTAATAACAAGAGGGCCTCCATGTGTGGGGTGGGTGACTGACGGATTATCTTGTGCGGCATCCCACATTACTGGGGAAGGTTCAGGCATTTTGAGCTGTATCCATTCTATTTGAGTTGTATACGTTCTATTTGAGCTGTATCTATTCCGCTCTGATACTGACCTCAACCAGAGGTGTGCGATATGAGGCCCTCCATGTGAGGGGGTGGATGGGAAGTAATGCCATCCCACATCACTTGGGGAAGGTTCAGGCACATTCGTTGATATACCGTTGTTTGATTGGTATTCAGTATTGATCCATTCTATTTGGTTCTATGTTGATCTGATTTGTTCTCTTGCGTTACATTGTTCTACTTGAGCTGCATTTGAGCATGCATATATATATATATATATATATATATATATGAACTGGTTTTGAAACCCATGGCAGGAACCTATGTTACTCACTGAGCTTGTTTAAGCTCATTCCATTTATTTAACATTTTTCAGGATACATCTCCATTGGACTAGAAAGCACAAGGATATGTCACTAGTGGATTGAGAGACATTCCCAAGTGAGGACCTGATGGCAATAATATGTGGAGACTTGGGTTCTAATGGAATAATCTTGGCTATACAGGTGAGCGTGATGATATAGTTGACTTTATTCATATGTAATAAATGTGTAGGGACATGGCTCATGGTAAAGGTACTCTAGAGAGATTAGATATGCTCTGTGTTATGCGTCTGGTTATAGATGTGATCTGTGGCTAGAATTATTAGTTGTTCGGTTTAGACTTGCTATGTGGTACATACTTATGTGGTATATAGTTGAGTTGCGTTTCCGAGATAAAAAGGTTTTAATTTTCGCTGTTCTGACCCTACATTTGGAATGCAATTCATCGTAAGGTTCAGAAGATTGCCTTTGGTTGGTCGCATTGTCGGTCGGAGACTGGCAAGGCGGCTAACTGGCATCACATCTTCAGCATCCGCGTAGGGTGGGGTGCAGGATGTGACATTATATATATATATATATTTTTTTTCGGTTGGATATATGATGGGCGAGAATTGGGTGGCATAGTGGTTTGTCATGTGTCACCCCCCTAACAGGTCACGGGTTCGATCTAGGGGAGCTACAGCTCCCCCATTTTTTCTGATTTTTCTTGACCCAAACAGTGGACAAGGGGTAAATATGAGGATAAGCTATCCTATTCCAAACTGGTTTACTGATTTAAATTTTCTAAACCTACAGCCAAACAGTCCCGAACCCCCTTTAATTTTAAAATCCCCCACATGAAACAGCACCGTCCCATGAATGTGCTGGCTTGCTTACAAGCCAACACGTGTTTGAGTTAACACGTTGGGTCTGATAGAGTTGGGCGAGTCGACTCGGTTGACTCCTCGTCTTCTTCATCGCATAAGCCACTGTTGCCCTAGTTTCTGAATTTCAAGATTTTCAATTTTGTGACTTTTTAGGATGGTTCGATCTCTATTTTCAAGTGGTATAGGCTACTGAAGGTGAGGGCAACAATTTGGCATTCATCTTAGGTCTTGAATCAAGCTCTAGGAGCCATGGTAGGCTGGACACTCGTGACCGGTAACTGGCTCCTAAATGGCCATTTCATCTCCATTTCGAGCGTGGTTTGGCTTGTTTTGACCATCATGCCAAGGGGGTTTGATCCTCTTTCTAAAAACAAGTGTTAGGTGTAACACCCCGACTTTGTGTAATTAATAATTAGTTATTAATTATTAATTAATACTGGCTTATAGAATGATCTAGGGAATTAATCATAATCCCGGCGGTCATGATAGACCGATAAAATAATTAAATATGTCTGGAGGAAAAGGGTAAAATACCCGAACCCAATTACTGATTAATTCGGCGAAATAACACCGCTTTAACACTAACGAAATCCGAATTAGCTAACCCGAAAAATCCCGAATGTTTAATAAATGACACGGAACCTCTGACACTGAAGATAACTGAAATATGAAACTCCCGGAACAAACCGTGTCGAGAAAGGAGTTACGGAATGAAAGTTATGAAGGAAATACTGAAACTGAATTTCTGCGCAACCAAACGTGGCCTTAACCGAAAATATGGGAAAAATGGCCAAATGGGAGGCCAAGGGAATTGAACCCTTGACCTTTGAGTGAAAAGAAACCTCATCCAAAAAATAACCAACTGGGCTAGTGGCATCTTTGTGACCATATATACAATGAAATGTATATACATACAAATCTGAATAGGCCACCTCCCAAGTGACCAATGAACAAGCATGCAACACATCAGCATGCATCACCCTATGCCCCCTAGGCTATCATGCCTACACATCACATGATGACCCCTCCCCCAACCCAAATGCATGCAAGCCAATGATGGTATATCTCACAAATCAATAACCATTCCATATGTGATATATGGTGAGGGTGAGATCAGAAATTGGGGGATCTGATATACTGATATAGAGGAGGTGATAAGGTGTGAGAACTGATCTGTTAAGAGAGAGAAACCATGTGAGATCAAGTGAGCTTATGTGTGAGAAACCATTGTGAGAATGGTGTGTATGTCCATGGTCTACACATGATGGTGTTCCATGAAGATGCATCAAGAGGAAGGAACTGAGGACCGAGGTGCCAAAGGACTGAACTGAGCCATGAAAGGGAGGAATAATGGCCTGAACCAGAGGTAAACACAAAACTGCAAAATTTTCTGTTTTGATTTATTGGTACTGCTCTGATGATTTTTGAGCCATATAAACTATATGTATGCACTACTGAGGGGCCTAGGATTGTTATAGAACAATTGGGAAGGTCGGACAGCCCTGAAAACACCCAAACCGTGAAGAATCCGCCATTAACGACCTTGAGTAGCAGGTCTGAAATGACCTCAACCGAACTGACTTTTGATGGTCAAGAACTAATCTAGACACGAAGAGGGTTTAAAATATCGCCTTCCGCGACCCAAAACCACATTGGAAGGCCATCAAAATTGAGATTATTGTTTTCGGCCATGGAACCCAACTAAACCATTAGGCCTCTAGACCACGATTTTGGAATGGTAGTTTGATCCCCATGGACGCACGATCACATCAGACCAAACCTTGTGTCATTTGGTGGAGAAATGAAGGCTTGATAGCCAAATTATTGTTTCGGCTATTCCCCCATATATCAAGCTGTTGAGCTTGATTTGAAGCATGAAATCGACGCCAAAGAGTTGGCATGACATCCAGGAGATGTTTGGGACCAAAACAGGTCGAAAGTCGTGCTTGAAATGGCACGAAAATGGAGAAAAACCGAACTGTAGATTAGGGCTACAGTACGTGGATCAGTTGGGGAAGATGGAGTCAACTCGCGATTCCAACCGAGTTAGCGAGTTGACTCGGACACGTGTTGGTCTACGAGCGTGCCACTGATTTAAATAGAACGGCACCGTTTTACGAATTACTGTTTTGATTTTAAATTGAAATCTGACTGGTTGGCAACACGGTTAATAAATCAGAAGTTGGGAAATTAATTTGGGGCCAATCCAAACCGAGAATAAGAAAGAAATTGGGGATAACTGGAGTATCTCATTCCGGTTTTCTGAAAGTAACTGAATCGGTTGGTTTTCTGAGTTTTGGTCCGGTTCAATTTCTGAACCCCTGAACCCTCTGGTCTGAACCCTAATTTTCTGAATTTATATTTAACCCCCCAAATGTTTCTGAAAATTACGGAATTACCCCTGATAGTTCTGAATATTGCACAGTGGCCCTGATTTCTGAAATTTTGTGCAATCAAGCCCCTGAAAAATTAATTAAATAATAAATTAATTATTTAATTATTTTATTAAATAGGTAAAATTTCGATTTTACCCCTGGACATTAATAATGTCAAACGGAGTCCAAATAAAGCAAATAAATAGTGTATTTTCACTATTTCAAATATTCTGGACTCAATGGTACAGTCCAAATTAGGAAATTATGTCCTGAAAAATACAGACACATAAAGTGTAAATGACCGTACTGCCCCTAATAATTCCCAGGGTCAATTAAACATAACAGATAGTCCAACTCAACTATGTCGGACGCTCTGGACCCAATGGTGGGGTCTATTTTATGAACTGAGGTGCCGAAAAATATGACGCATGAAATTACCAAAATACCCCTGATACTGTACGAAGCCCAAATGAAGTCCGATTGGGACGAAATTAATACCAATAGAAGCCCAGATACTGGTGAAACTGTAAACATGATTACACGATGATTCGGAGTCAGAATCTTACAAAACGTAAAATGACCAAAATACCCTGAGCACAATAAGTGCAAAGTAGAGGTCAAATAAAGGTCAAACTGATCTGGTAAATTATCATAGGGATAATTATGAACACTGAAGGGCTAAATAAGACTCCGAGACAGTCAATGCGTAAAACGAGAAATGACCGATGTGTCTCGATGACCAAAAGCGGATACCAAACGAAGTCCAAAGGACTTAGAAAATTAGGTACAAGATATTTGGGACATTCTGAGGACCATGATAAGGTCCGGGGTAAGAATGACAAAATTACCATTTTACCCCTAAGGCTAAATAAGCACCTAACTGATAGCAATTTAAGTCTAAAAGACTTAGAACTTCATATATAGAATATATGGGATATTCTGAGGACCACGACTGGGTCAGGGACAAGAATGGCAAAATTACCATTTTTCCCCTATCGTTAAAATAAGAACCTAACTGATACTGATTGGAGTCTAAAAGACGTATGACTTTATATTTAAGATATAAAGACCATTCTGAAGACCTTGATAGGGGTCCGGGGCAAAAGTGACAAATGACCGTTTTGCCCCTAAGACTGAATAAGTAACTGACTGATAACGATTGAAGTCCAATGACTTAGGTTATAATCCTGATGACTGCTAAGCCTAATTTAAGAATAAAATAGCCCCGGATGAAACCCGATGAGACGGCGATAGGCTACTAGGTTATCTTAGGTAATCCGATAGACACCTAAGATGACGAATAAGACCTGAATGAATAAATTCTGATCTGTCTGTGATTGATGATGATTGTTCAGGATATACATGGTGATGCCTGACGTACTTGGAGGTTATCAGATTGTTTATGCAAGGAGATGACTGTAACAGTTTGTGAGTAACCTTGACTCCTGACTTGGTGTATAAGTACACTGCCTAGTTACTGTATTTTAAAAATACTGTACTGTACTGTTCTGTCTGATTCACTGATTTCATGCTTTTACTTAATGCATGATTTTTACTCTGTCTGGTTTCTCTGCTCTGTACTGAAAGAAACCGCTGTTTTTTAACTAGTTCTGAAAAGAACAACTGATTCTTGGTACCATCTCAGTCTTGAGCACTATATGAGCATACTGCACTGTTTAATCTGTGCGTACTGTACTGTTTATTCTATTATACTGTTCTGCTCTGTTCATCACTGATCTGTTCTGTTACTCTGATGTTTTAACTGATCTGTTCTGTTATTCTGATGTTTTAACTGATCTGTTCTGTTATTCTGATGTTTTAACTGATCTGTTCTGTTATTCTGATGTTTTAACTGATCTGTTCTATTACTCTGATGTTTTAACTGTACTCCTATTTTTAATACCGTTTCAAATGAACGTGTTTAACTAACTGTTATGTCTGATCTGTCTTGACCTGTTCTGTTGATCTGTCTGACCCGTTCTGTCTGATCTGTCCTGATCTGTTCTGTTGATCTGTCTGACCTGTTCTGTTTGATCTGTCTGACCTGTTCTGTTGATCCGTCTGACCTGTTCTGTTTGATCTGTCCTGACCTGTTCTGTTTGATCTGTCCTGACCTGTTCTGTCTGATCTGTCCTGATATGTTCTGTTGATCTATCTGACCTGTTCTGTTTGATCTGTCTGACCTGTTCTGTTTGATCTGTCCTGACCTGTTCTGTTTGATCTGTCCTGACCTATTCTGTCTGATCTGTCCTGATATGTTCTGTTGATCTGTCTGACCTGTTCTGTTTGATCTGTCCTGACCTGTTCTGTTTGATCTGTCCTGACCTGTTCTGTTTGATCTGTCCTGACCTGTTCTGTTTGATCTGTCTGACCTGTTTTGTTTGATCTATTTTGTCCTGACCTGTTCCGTTTGATCTGTCTGATCTGTTCCGTCCTGATCCGTCCTGATTTGTTATGTCTGATCTGTTCCGTCCTAACCTGTTTGCTCTGTTTCGATCTGTTCCGTTCTGTTCTGTCCCGTCCTGTTCTGCTCAATACTGATCTATCATGTTCTTTGATGATGTACCTGTATCTCTGACTGACATACTGTTTCCACTCAGTTTTGTCTTGTTTCGTTCCGTTGATGATATACTTGTATCCTTGATTGATATACTGTTTTCACTCAGTTTTGTCTTGTTTCGTTCCGTTGATGATATACTTGTATCCTTGATTGATATACTGTTTCCACTCAGTTCTGTCTTGTTTCGTTCCGTTGATGATATACCTGTATCCTTGATTGATATACTGTTTCCACTCAGTTTTGTCTTGTTCCGTTTTGTTGATGATATGCCTGTATCTCTGGTTGACATATTGTTTCCGCTCCGTTCTGTTATGTTCCGTTCTGTTTTATTCTGATTTGTCAAGTTTTATTCCGTTCTGTTCGGTTATGACTTGTTATGTTCTGTTCCGTTCCGTTCTATTATGTTTTATTGTGATCCGTTCTGACCTGTTCTATTTTGACCCATTTTATTCTGACCCGTTCCATTCTAACCTGCTCTGTTCTGATTCGTTGTGCTTTGCTTCATCCTGCTCTGATTTGTTATGTCCTGCTCTGCTCGGTTCTGCTCCGTTCTAACCTGTTGTGTTCTGTTCTGTACGGTTATACTTGATATAGTCTGTTATGTTCTGTCTGTCCTCATCTGTTATTTTATTTTGTGCAGTCCTGCTTTATTCTACTGAAACTGCATTTAAAGTAGATTTATAAGACTGCTATTTTCAAAAACAACTGAACTACCCTTGTGCTTTGTAAACAAGAAATGGTTTTGAAACCCTTGACAGGGAACCTGTGTTACTCATTGGGCTTTTCGAAGCTCACCCCATTCCCTAACATTTTTCAGGAATGATATCAATTGGATCTGATGGCACTGATCTGTGGAGACTGGATTATTGAGGATTGATTCTGTTTAATCAGGTGAGTGATGTAATACGACTGACTTGACTGATATGTACTAAATATAGACATGGCTCATGGATTTAAACGGTACTCTAGAGATTATAGTTCTGCTCTGTTGTTATATGTTGGATTATAGATATGCTCTGAGGTTAAAATTGTTAGCTGTTGGATTTTAGACTGGCTCTGTGGTACATAACCTTACGGTGAATACATGAGTTGCATTCCCTTGACAAAAGAAAAAGTTTTAAATTCCGCTGCATCTGACCCTACAGTCGGAGTGCAATTCACTGGAAAGTTCAAAAATTTGCCTTCGGTTGGTCGCGTGGCTACTGACTGGTATCACGTCCTCGACATCTGCGTAGGGTGGGGTTCGGGATGTGACATTAGGTGTCTATTTCTGAGTTTGGGTTTCAAACCTGAGACCTATTACTTCACTTTCAGTGGTCTTCCCTTGAGGTTTTCGGTCGCGGATTAGTGGTTTGCTATTGCTTAGGAGGTCTATTTTAACTTTGAAGCTTCAAAAACAAATTATTTGTTGGTCAACTCAAACCTGCAGTGTTGAAGGTTCAACAATGGAGGTCCTTCTCGATTTCTCATGTTTTCAAGCCCAAAACCGTTCAGACTTGACCAGTTGCTTCCTATTTTCTTACCCTTATTATCCCTAGTACATGCATGCAGTTATAAGGCTCAACAAAACTAAAACAATACCAAAATTCAAAAAAATAATAACAGTTGTGAGGTCTTATACCTTGGTGGTTCCTCCCTCAATCGTTGCTCAGTTCTGACCCTTTCAAGTTCCTTCAAAACAGCTCAGTCTCCTCCCCCCTTGTGCACCTCCGAGTGGACATAGAAATGCATGCACACACACTTGTATAAACACACACAATCTCTCTCTCTCTCTCTCTCTCTCACACTAACTCTCTCTAGTTGGTTTCTGCCACACACTCTGTTGCACATACACACACACATATATATATATCAACATGGATGCTTCTAGAATTATGTATATATATATATATATATTTCGGTTGAAAAGAAGGAAGTGGCAGCAAGCTTTCTAGAAGCTGTTGATTTTTCTTCATCTTCCAGCTTTCTTTTTGTTTCAACTTTCATTAACAACTTGCTGATTTTTCAGCTTTCCTTTTTCAACTTTCATTAACTGCTTGCTGATTATATTTTTTTTGTTTTATATAATGACACACATATATGCACACTTTAATGTGTGTACATATTATATGCACATATATATATATATATTTAGACACGTATTTAAATATATCATATGATCATTTATTTAAATTTTTGGGGTATTACAACCCCGCTGGGTCAACTCGTGAGTTGACTCGGCCGAGCCTGACCTAGGTAGCCAGTCACTGTGTCAACTCAGACATGTGTTGAATCTTGGGCAAGCCACCACATTAATGAAACGGCAATGTTTTGCTAAGTAAGAAATTGATTTTAAATGATTTTTTATTGTTTGGCTACACGGACAGGAGCTGATTTAATAACCCCTGTTGTAATAGGGATACCTTATCCTCGTTTGGCCCCTCTGTCTGCTGTTTGGATTAGGAAACCTTTGAAAAAAATGGGAGCGACCTGCTGTTCTGCCGAATTGAACCCACAACCACCTGCAAGCCCAAGCCCTAAAGCCAACCCCCCCAGCCACTGAGCCACCACTACTGACCTTGAAATATAATTACAGAAATAATATATAAAATATATTTGTAAAATTAATTAAATTAAATTATTTAATTAATTTAATAACATTAAAATAATTCGATGTCCAAATTAAATAAGTATTGTATTTTGACTATTTTGGGCATTTTGGACCCAATGGCGGGGTCCATTTTATGAGACGAGACTTCAAAAATTAGGAAACGTAAAAGTACAAATTACCTCAAATATGCCCAAAGCCAAATAAAAGCCGAGAGGGTCTAAATTGACTTTCTTTAACGTTCCGGACCCAATGGTGAGGTCCATAATACCAAAGAGGGTACTAAAAAATAAGTCACATGAAAAATGAAATTTATTAATTACCACAATAGACCGGTAAAACCAATTCTAGGGAATTTGGATACAGTGGGTTTAAAATTAAATGGAGAGTATAAATTTAGGAACGTTTTGAAGTAAATGAGGAATTAATTGAAGTCTTGGTGAAATTTATTTTCTAAGAGCTACAAAGGGAAGGGAAAAGCCCACCAATAGCGCTAACCCGGGGGAATAAGGTGAGTAATCCTGTACCTTGAAATGGAGGTTTTTAATCTCCATGGTTTCTGAAGTAAATTGAAGTTCAAATATTCTAAAGTGTTTTCATGTTAAAATATCTGCAGTATTTCTAAATTTAAATTCTCGTACTTATATGCTTTATATTTCAATGTACTGTCATTTTATTTATAAATTTTAACATGGCATACAAAATTTACTACTTGATATTTTTGACAGATGATACGTTATTTTCCGCATGTCCATGTAAATGTCAATTTTATTAAATGCCTCTTGAAATAAATGTTTTTATTCTATCTATGCTGTAATAAATTCCTGTACATCGTGATTTAAATTCCTGAAGCTCATGTGTTAAATGTTTCAAGTATTGTCCTCCAAGTATTTAAAAACTCCGTTAAATTGTCCATGTTTTGAATACTCATGAAAATTCATTCTTTTTATTGAAGCCATGTTTTAAATGTCCATCAAAATCATTTCTTGAAGAAGTCATGTTTTTAGATACTCATAAACAAGCACATATTTGAAGGAACCACGTTTTTAATGCTCTTTGAAAAGCATCATTGAAGAATTAAAAAGTTTTGCAAGATAATGATGCATAAGCATCAAAATTATTGAGCTCCCTTCAGGTTCTCAATCTCGCAGATGCCCGGTAGAAGGTTTATCCCCCAGGCATGAGATCTCTTTGAAGTAAAATTAGGGTCTGGTTCGAAACGGATCCTCTAGTTAAAAAGTGAAAAGATGAAATGTTTTCAGAAATGGTAGCAAGTTTTTAAACCACTATTTACCTGAAATGGGTTTTTATATAACCCTTTGTTTTGAAGTTTTGAAGAAGAAGAAATTTGCATCCTCCAATTTTCATGGAAAGGATTTCAAATTATTACCTTAGCTTTCAAATGGCCATCCTGCACTTGTTTATAAATTTCTGTTGCATATTGAATGCTTTAAAGATGCATCACACTACATGATTTGAAGACTTTTTGTACCCTACGATCATTGAAATATGTGCCTAGCTTGAATGCCTTGTATGTTTCACGCTATCTGTTTTTGAAGAATTCTGTTTTCTGTATCTAAAATATATTTACAATTGGTAGTGTATGTTTATATGAACTTTTTCTTATAAGTAACCCACTACCAGTTGAAAACCCATGACAAGGTACTGGAATTACTCACTAGGCTTGTTGAAGCTCACCCCACTATTCTAACATTTTTCAGGTAATGATGATGGATGGGAGCTCTGCCCAATTTAAGGATTGGTGATAGGTAGCTCCGTTTTGATCAAGGATTTTTGGAAGTACTAGGACCTACAGTTAGTCAAATTTTGTTGTTGTAATTTTGGATAATTATGTACTTAAGCCCTGAGGGGCAAACGGATATGTAATTTGTAAAACTTTAAAAGCTTTTAGTATGCTTTGAATGTATAATATTTGTTTACCGCTTCGAAGAAGAAAAAGAAGAATCGACAGTACCAGACAGGAGTGCGAAAAAGTTTTTCACGCTTCCGCAATTGCCAATCCTGGCCTTACCACACCGCTGCTTACTTGAGCCTCACCCAATGGCCCACAGGCTGAAGAGTGGCGGTGATGATTCGGGATCTGCATAGGGTGGGTTCCGGGTCGTGACACATTTTTCTCCTATTTCATCCTCTTTCCATATTGATTACAAGTATGTATGTTAGCTTCCTCAAATCACACAAACAATGGCATTTTTTTCCTTAAAGAGAGAAATTGAGTTTAAGGGTTTTTACCTCCAAATGGTTGGCCTCCTTGTTTGGTTTGAGTTACTGAATTCCTTAGGTAGCTTCTAGAACTAGCATGTAAGCCTTCTCCTTTTCTTCTCCTTCCTTCCTTCTTCTTCACTCATTCTCTCTCTCCCTCTTTCTAATAGCACATCACATGCACACACATTCTCACTATTCTATCCCTTCCCCTCTCATACACAATACACATATACACATATACACACACACACACACACACATATATATATATACATATATATTCATATATAATGGGTGTGGTGTTGCATGTATTCTGATTAGTTGTGGTGGGTGGTGAAATGGTGTTTAATATTGTGTGTATATATATATATATATATATATATCTTATTAGATTTATAGCACAAAAGTGCTGCAACCAAATTGGTTTATTTTTGGCTATAAGTCTTTCCCACCTTTTGGTCTTGGGATCAAATCCCTTGGCCAACACTTTTCGCCTTATTTTCCAATCTTTTTCTCCTTATGCCTTGTTTGGCATTTGGCATTTGGCATATGGCATATTTTATCCCATTTTTTTCTTTATTTCCTATTTTTCTTCTCGTCTACTTGTAATTTTTTGTAGTCTTTATTGTCTTGGTTTAATCTCCCATAATTTCATTTTGCTTCGTAAAGTCTCTAATATTAAATTAGTGACTTAATTCCCGATAATCGGATCAGGGTGTTATAGAAATTCTCAAAATAGGAAGGTAATGAAGTCATCTCTTTCCGAAGAGGATGGAGAGGAATAAGGGGATGAGAATGATGAAGAAGAAGAAGAAGAAGGTGATGAAAGTCAATTCTTGGCTTTCACGAGTGCCACCAATGTCCATGAAGAATCCTTCTCCATTGAGGATGAAGATCATTAGGACATCAAAGACCTTGTGTCTAGTAATAATGAGAGCAATGATGAAGATAACATTGAGATTGCTTTTAGAAAAATTATTCAATGAATCTATAAATCTCAAGAAGTTTAACATGAGCTTATCACTAAGCTAAAGTTTTGTGAGACTTATTGAATCAACTAAATGAGGATAAATTCTCTTTTAAAGGATGTTGAATTCTAAAAAGAATGAGTGAAATTCATTAGTTGTTGAAGTAGGATGACTAAAGGCTTCCTTGGATGCTTGTGAGGTTGAAAATAAGGAATTGAATTCCAAAGTTCACTTTTTTAGTGAACAACTCACACAAGCTAGGAATGTCAAAGTCAATATTGAGGATAGGTCGAATAAGTTTTCAAAAATGCTTAATACTATCCAAGTCAAGAATGATAGAAGTGGTTTGGGCTATGACATGTTTACAAAAAAGAACAAGCCCTCTACATCGACTTCAAGTCAATCTCCCACTCTCAAGCCGGTTGTGTTTGTGTCCTCCAAATCCAAAGGTGTTGAACCACCTAAACCTATGATGCAATCCCAACCACAACCAAAGCTTTAAGCATATTTTTAGCCACTACCACAATCTAGACCTCAAGCCAAACCTTGACCAAGATCATTTTATTACTTTTATTGCATGGTTTAACAAAATTTTAGCAGGAAGTGAGGACTTGCCAAGAAAAGGCAAATAAAATCTCACACTATGACCTTGAAGAACAAATTGGAAATTGCTACCTTAAAGCACCAAATGAATAATCATATTCAAAAATCAAGGAGCATTGCTTAAAGGATCATTCATATTTCCAACCTTGAAAAACCTAAAGTAATTTTCCATTCCAAGGTTGGAGGTAAGGTCAAGACCTAAAATGTTCCTCCTACTCCCAAAAGAATTGTAAGACAAATTTGGGTGATGAATGATAAATTGAAAGGTCCTAAGAAAGAGTGTGCAAATCACACTTCGAAATTTTCTTCTTCCTCGGGAAGAGCAAATTTATCTCTTAGATGACTGAGAGATTCTATAACAATTTAGGGCGTTCACTCTTTACTCTTATCTTTGAGTCCTCCTATTAATTGCTTCATTATATCTTACTCTTTTCTCTCATTAAAAATAACCTTGGCTAAGTTGTGTTCTTTTCTATAGTCTAGGTGATTCTTACGTTAACCATATATTCTAGGTCTAAGGATTTTTTTTTTTTTTTTTGTGGATTTTTTATCCCTTATATTTAGGTGCATTTCATACCTTTGTGAAGTCAATAATCCAAAAATATTTTTCTCTTGTTTAAATTGTTAATGGTGCAAATTAAATGAACATTTTTTTCTTTTATGTTGAGAGGGAGTTCTGATTGGAAATGGTAAAAAATTCCTAGGTTAATTGATTATGGTTGTTTGCTCTTATTGATGTGGAAATCATTCAACACCATAGAAAGTCAACCTTGAGACAAAGAACATTTCATGGTTGAAATTAATGCATAATATGTCTAGTTACCATGATTGAGTGAATAGAGAGTGAGCTTGTATGTATTTTAGTGTTCTAGGATCATTTGAATGTATTGATGTTGTTTAAAACACATTTACATCTCTCATATTCACTTAAAATGTTCTTAAAATCAAATTTCAACTCAAACTCATTGGGATTATTTTTAGCTTTGAAGATAATCAAATTTATCTTAGAGTTTGTAGCTAAAAATAGTGTTTTTCTTGAAAAACTACAGTTTTTCCATGTTTTGTAGTTGAAATGCGCACAAGATTTTCAAACAGAACATAACACTCTATTTTTGTAAGAGAAGAGTAGTTTTTGATGATAGTTCGAACAAAGGATCACTTATTCGTTCGAACGAACAATTGCACAGTTCAAAACACGCGAGAAACTGCCAATTTTTCATATTTTCCACTGGCTTTCTCTCATTTTCTCTCAAATCCTAATATTTCCTTGTGACATATTGACCCAGGGTTATGTCATTCTCAGTTTTCATCCCGGTTAGTGTGTTCTAGATGTCGAGGGCATCGTTTTCACCAATCATTTTCTAATTTCTTCCGTTCATTGGTTTGGTAAGTCCTCGAGTCTTTTTTTCACTTTCTTTTGGTTTATTTGATTCTATATTTAGACTTAGAATTAGTGTGGATAGTAGTTCAATACACTTAACGTAGTACCATTTTAGGGTTGTCCTATATTCTATCTTTTCATATATACTACATGGTTATGTCGTCCATGACAGTTCCCGTTGAACGTCAATATTTTCCATAGGTCATTCGCCTAGGAGCAGCACTTAGGGTCTTAGTTCATTTTCTGACCTAGGTAGCTCAGGTTCGGGTAGGGTCTGTCCTGTCACGACTAGTCCTTATAGAGAGTATATGTGCCATTGATGGCATACATAAGACACTAGCTTACATTCTATTTGCCTCACGTGGTTGGTTAACTCTCTTGTCCATCATGGGTTCGGCCAACGAGACCCTGGTTTGATAGTTTTACTCGAACCTCGATTCTTGTGATGCCCAAGGAGCCTACTCGGTGACTGTATGTGGTGTTCCTTTGTCTCTCATTGCTGATATGATTGTTGAGACTCTTGGTCTACCTCGAGTCGAGCAACCTTGCTTCTCATTCCCCTAGGGTACTACTCTTCTATCTGCGAGTCTTATTGTATCCACCCTCCATGTTGACAGTTCGTTTATTTTCACCACGAAGGGTATCACTCTAGAGTAGGGATATTTGCATAAGGGTTATCATATCCTCAATCTTATAATGTGCAGTGTGGTGCATCCTTTCAACCACACGAACACGCTGACTTTCTCCCATGCTACACTTCTGTATGTATTCGGTGTTGCATCATATATTCTTTGAGTCATCAATTCCTCCACCACTAGTACTAGACGTATTGCGTCTTTGTCTTTCGACAGCCTGATCACTAGGATCTATTTTGCACAACAAGTTCCTTTTTACACTGTTGATATGCTCGTCCTCCCACCTGGTCCGTTACACGTCAGACTCTAGCCAGGTCACGGGGACATGTCATCGCTCCTCCCAATGAGGACGATGTTCATTATGAGTATGAGGATGCACAACTGCCAGAGAAACAACAATTAGCATCAGCTCTACAGCAATAGCCATATATATCACCGCAGCAGCAGCAGTCTGAAGAGTAGATACATGTTGAGGACTTCCTTATTGACAGGACTCCACCGTAGTTTTGTACCCCCTTGGGTTCAGACTTTTATGCATCAACGGGAGCCTCCTCATCTTCTTCTAGTCAACCAATTACCAGAGATGAGCTAGAGGAATGATTGTAGTTTTATCATGATTAGTTCACTCTCGATATTGATCATAGGCTAGAACAACATTATCTTCAAGTACACTTAGACTATTTCATCCCGATGGTAGAGGAGATGGCCTAATTTTGAGGAGCACTAGAAGGATTGACAAAGGCTCTCGCTTGTGTCTTTCCTCCTCGCCTTCCGCCTACAAATGATCAGTGATATAGCTTGTAGATTATTACATGAGTAATGAGTGATATTGTAGTGAGGTTTTTGCCTATATTTTTTTGCTCAACAACTACATGTACTTGTTTGTTTTGATAGTATCTCTTTATGATTCCTTATTGATTTTCTTTTGAGATCGATGATAGACTCATGTTTTGCTATGATATCTTTGATATTATTCTTCTGTGTCTATGATGATTACTTTTAGTACTCTGTTATCCCACTATGCATACCTATCTTGTTATATTTTACTTCCTTATGATATTCCTTATTTGTACCTCTTTTGTCATCATGACAAAAATGGGGAGATGATGTTTCAAAGGGGGACTTGTTCAAAGGGAGAGATTATATGATTTGTATTGAGCATATATTAAGGGGGAGTAATATCCATTTTTTTTTCCATATGTATGAGATAGCTTAGAGTCACTTCATCTTGCTCAAGTATTGATTTAAATGCATATGGTTCCATGTTTACTGTACCCTATTTTATATTGATACTCGTCTATTTGTGTGATCTCATTGGATTTATTTGATGTATCTCTATTGATATAATCTCACATGGTATATTTGAGTTTGTTATACAGGAAACAGGTTTGCCACTTGTTGAGTAGTACTAAGTGATATCTATAGTATAGGATACTGAGTAAAAAATGAAAAATTTCCTTCTATCTGGCTCTTTGGGGGGTTATAGATTTTGGTATTGTATTCTTCTACTTTTTTTTACGTAGTTTTGTCACGGATTCCCAAAGGGGGAGTTTGACTATGGGGTCGGTTATTGTAATTGACTAATCTGGTTCGACAAAACGTGCTTTGTGTGTAATCCTTAGATAAGTCCTACGAGTGAGTACCTCAATGCCCATTCTTTTCCAAGTTCTTCCAAGAGACATTACCGTGCATCACTACCAGTCAACTTGGTTCTCGAAGGGTATATTGAACTTTTGTATTTGATTTAGATCTCACACACTCACATCATATATGCATTGCACATAGTTTTTATCATAACATCATGTATGTGATTGACTTGTGATTTGAACCAATTTTCCCAAAATTCATCTTTAAAATAGTTAAGGGAAAGTTCTAGTTCATGAGACAAACAAGAATGAGGAACTCTCTATTGCTCGTTTAAACGAAGTCTTGGCTCGTTCAAACGAACAATAGAGAATTTTGTTCTCATTCATTTTCATGCATTCAAAGCCTCTATACCAAACAAAGAGCTGCAACCTCAAAGTAGTGCTCATTTGATATTCGTTCCTTGTTTGTTCAAATGAACGATGCTCGTTCGATCGAATGAATGGTTTATTTGAATGAACGTTCGCAAAAAATAGATTTATATTCTATTTTCAAGCCATTTGGGGATCAATCAAGCTTTTTATGAAAATACACGAAAATACAATTGAGAGCAGTGAAAAACAGAGTGAGAGAGTCTCATATTATGAGAACAAAATTGGTGATAAATCATTAAGCTCTTATGAGATATCATTCATACATATCATTCATACACATCTCTACTCTTGTTCTTTGATCGATTTAGATCATCCACTCTATCCAAATCTAATCTAAGAGCCTTAGTTCATGTCAATTTCACCATTGATAAAAGATGGAGTTCAAGCTTGAGGATTCGGCGTTAAGTGATCGGTGAACACCGAGGTTGTCAGGATTCATGATTGTTGAGCGGCTTGATTGAAGTATTCTGAAACCGTGAGGATTCTA
This sequence comes from Nyssa sinensis, assembly GCA_008638375.1. Lineage (NCBI taxonomy): Eukaryota > Viridiplantae > Streptophyta > Magnoliopsida > Cornales > Nyssaceae > Nyssa > Nyssa sinensis. Next base: position 24,926,619 of record CM018047.1, on the reverse strand, counting down.
ATTATTTGAAGGTTTCGACTATGAGATGCTTGAGGATTCAAGGGGGATTTGAAGACGTGATCGGGGAGAACGGAGCTTGAGGTACTAAACTTGTTCGTAGATAAATTGTATTTCATTTTCCATCATAGTGGAAGTCTTCCTTGAGTATTGGCCTAACTCTGATGTTTTACTCCAAGGATTGTTGTCCTTGGTGGTTTCTCTATCATTAATCGGTTCGCAATTCTCTCATTCTCCTCATCTCTTTTAATTTACTATTTGATTTAATTGAATGCTTCCTCTAGAATACAAATATTGAGTTTTCATGAAATTCATAATTGTTCCTCAATTTGATTAATTGAAAACTTAATTGAAATCATAAATTGATCACTTAGTTGAATTTACTTTGAATTGATAAAATTGCATATAAAATTAAGCTAGATTGATCAATTTGGTAAAGGTTGATAGGTTGGTGTATTTGAATGATTCTTGGATAATTCATTGGTGGATGGGCATAAATGTTGGATTAATCACATTGAGTGATTTTGTTGATTGTGTCATCTTTTGCTTTAACCAAGATTTGAAATTAAAATAGAAAGAAATTTTTATTCAAGACCTACCTATTCAATTCCCCCTTCTAGGTGATATTCACGCTTTGGGACCTTGAGTGATATCCCTCTGAAACAGTAAAAAATAAGTTCTATATTTACAACCACTTAATCGTGGGAAATTATCCAATTATTGCCGATAATAATATTAGTCGGGAAAAGTGATATCTTTCCCAATGATAATAGGTGTGGCAATTACGATCTTATTACCAACATCTTAGGGCGTTAGTAATATTACTCGATTATTGCCTACAAATTATTTGGTCAAAAAAATTTGAAAGTTTTCTTATCCCAACCTATAAATTTTATGGGAAATAGTCCTTATTTTGGCGACAAATGGAGTAAACTTTTGGCTGTATCTATTTCCAACAACGTTTTGCATGGAAAATAGGTTGAATTAATAATTCAACTACTTTTTAGAAACATTTTTTTTTGTCCTAATGACGTTTTGGTACATTCACTCACATTAACCTGACATACAAATTTTCTAATATATCAAATACAATTCAAAAAGAGTTAATAACAATTCTCTGTTATATTAATAAGTTGTTTGTAAATACTTAAGTTAAAGCATTACATAAAAAACTAAAAGACTTAATTTCAAGAATTAACTAAAAAAGTCGTTAAATATAAAAGTATAACAAAAAAAAATGCCAAGTCATCCATTTGAAGCCACAATCTCAAAGTTGGCTGCCTATCTTCTTCTATCAACATTCTCTCATTTCCATAGCATTTAAAGGTTACCTGTCAAGGATCAATAAGGAGAGTTGGATCGTATCAGAAAACATGAAAATCTTGATAGAATACTAAAAGATGATAACCTAAAAATAAACATATTGACCAGAAGATAACCTAAAAATAAACATAGCACTCCTATCAACATCCATTTAACATTTCTTTTATCAAACCAACCTTCTTGACCTTCAAGGTTTCAACATTCAAAATTGAAGAGTTGACATAAAATCATCTTCTCCTCTTCCACTATACTTCCCTTCCTTTCTCAAAAACCATTGTAAGTCAGGTACTGTATTTTCAATCTAATTTTCTCATTTCCTAGTCTCAACACTTCTATCCAGACCCTTGAAAATATATTATACACACACACATACACAGGTGTTTGATTCATTGTTTTGGCATTTTCCTTTTTTTGGGTTAGAGATCTGTAAGAGAAACTCGAAAACAACATGGGATGCTAGTTTTGAAAGCATTCAATCCTATTTGTTTTGGTGTGTGTGTGTGTGTGTGTATACACACACATATATACATACATAAAGAAGTTGAATAAAAAATGTAAATTGATCTTTCATTTGAAATGTTGTTTATAAACTACACATAAAGGTTAAAGGGATGAAGAAGAGCAATTCAAAGACACCGACAATCATTTGTATCATGATATTCATTCTCTTCTTTGTTTTCCAAATCAACCTATCAATCTGTAAATTACATGCATTCAATTCAAGCAAGAGTGATCATTAAGGTATGCTGTTTTTTAGGTTCTTCCACTATTCCACAATCAATTTAATAGATATAATACTGGAGCAAGGTTAGCATTTTTGACATTTTTGTCATTTTCTCTATAGAGCACATTTAGGTCATTTTGGCCATAAAGGACATTTTTGTCATTATGCCCATAGAGGGTGGTAATTTTGACATTTTGGTCATTTTTTTCCATAGAGGACATTGTGGTAATTTCACCTATAGAGGGGCATTTTTGACATTTTGGTTATTATGTCTACTAAGGGCATTTTGGTTATATGACACATTAAGACCCTTGAGGGTATTCTAATCATAATGCCTACTAAGGGCATTTTGGTAAATACCAGAGGTTTCCTACCTTCTAGGGGTATCTTTATAATATTGGTGTTATTTTGCTATTTTGAGGGCACTTTGGTAATTATAGAATATTCTTATCCGAGATAGGTTATTTTGGTCATTCATGGGCATACATGTAATTTTCATATCATTTTACCCATATAGGGTTATATTGGTAATTTTGGTCCTTAGGGACAATTTTGACTTTTTTTATGCCTTAGTAACATTTTTGTAATTTTCTTGTCCTTAAATTCTCCACCAAATTAAGGGTGAAATAGTAAATATAGGTTTATCCACCAAATACTTGCTAAATTCCCTTCCTTCCTTATTCCAAGGGATTTATCCTAGATTTTTGCATAAAATAATATCTATATTTAATTGCTTGCTCATTAAGCATTTGATCTTGGCCTTTCATCCATAGGATTCATTGTGAGCCCTTGGATCAAATCTCCTTACTTTTTTCCTATAAATAAGACCCAATGGCCACCATAATTGGGCAAAGATAGAAAAATTAAGAAGCCAGTTGCATAAGATATAATCCTTCTCTCTCTTCCATATTTCTTAAAGTCATGTTCTACACAAGCAATAGTTCTAATCCATTAAACACAAAGTTCTACACCAATGAAGATTCAATCCAAGGAGTTCAAACTCAAGCCTTGTTTGATTCAACACAAACAATCAGGTACTCTCTCTTTTCCTAATTTGATTTATCCTATCACTCTTGATAGAATAAATTGAATTAGAGAACAACGCTGGCTCTGACTCCATTATCTAAATGGATATGTAGGATGCCTCATGGGCCCCTCTTTTCCTTTTAGTAATCTACTTTATGTCTTTTTTCTTATTTCATTCATGTCAATCTCTCTCTCCATTCTTTTCTTCTGGATTATTTACTTTATTTATTGAATTTATTTTATTCATTCATGTCATTATTATCATTATCTTTTTCTACTCACTCTCTCTTTTATTTTTGTCATGGAATATTAAGCCTTGTAGATGAACACTTGAGGCAAGTCTATTCAAACTGCGGGGGGGATGGGTGCCTAACCCCTTCCCATCTCGTACCTTAGCTCCTAGATTCAGAATCCTTTGGTTTCTTGTAGATTAGTTTTGTTTTACTTTATTTTAACCCAAGTCAGGGGTTTAACATGTACATAGGATCAAAGTAATGTAATTTTAGTTTTTCTTTGTTATTCTTTTTACATGTATTCTTCATGGGTTGTATCAGGTTTGCTTGTCATTTAGCCTAAAACAAGCTGGCGACTCTTTTGTGTATTCATACACACCCCAATCCAAAAAGAGGGTGTGTTCCTCTCTCTCTTTAAGGGAGCGGACTTTAAAAGCTGTGTTCACATAGCCATTTGACACACAACCATCTAACAATGGAAACAAATAACGATTCCTTTGGAGAAACATATTTAAAATAGTAGAAATAAAAATTATCTCTCAATGCCCACCCATGGCTTTCCTCTTTCACATGCAGAATCCCTCTCCTGCAATTTCTCACCAAAACTTTAGTTACCTTCTCTTTCTCTCCACTCATCTATCTCTCTCTCTCTCTCTCTCTCTCTCTCTCTCTCTCTTTACCAATCTCTCTAATCCCCCAATCTTTTTCTCAAGCCACACACACCACCACAACCACATGCCAACCACCTTCTCTTTACCATCAGATCCGACTGCCAACCCATTATGTCCCATTTTCTCTCTTTTAATTTATATATATATATATATATATATATATATATATATATACTTAATATCTCCAATAGAAATGTCACGACCCGAAACCCACCCTATGGGATCTCATATCGCGGGGTCGACCCTGTGGCCGTCCCTACTTTTTTCTTTCTTTGTATTAATGGCAACAATATATAATGTAAAACTTAAACAATAAATCAGCGAAAGTCTTAATACAAAATATTGCTCGACAATATTAAATATAAACTGACATGAAATTTAACATAGCATCACCCATAGGTGGTGAGCACATAGGAGAAACTACATCATTTCTAACATTTTCCTTGAATAGTCCCCCTTTGCTTTTGGACTTTTACTATGGTCCTACAGCATCTTTACCTGAAAAATAAGTAAGTTGGGGTGAGCTAACAAAGCTCAGTAAGTAAAATCCCATCACTCTGCCATGGGTCAAGGTCAACATAGAAAGAACATAATCTGAGATAAGAACATGATAGCCAGTCATGAAATAGAATGCTACAATAGCCAATAAAAGAGAACACCTCAATAACCAATAAAACGAAATGCCAACATGGCCACTAGGATAGGACGTCTCAATAATTAATGGAATGGAAGATCAACATAGCCAATAAGACAAAACATCTCAACACTCAATAGACGTAGCCAATAAAATAGAACATCTCAATAGTCAATAGAATAGTACATTACCATAGCCAATGGAGTAGCACATTATAATAGCCAATGAATGAGAATGTCATAATAGTCACTTGACACAATGGAAGGTCATAATAATAATGTAAGAATAAGTAAATATCAATGATGCATGGTACATGAAGTCCTCAATAGAGATCCGGTCAAACAATGGTTATACTGTCATAATCATAGAATAACTGATAGTAAGTCAATGAATATGTTTTCAAAACATATGATCATTCATAAGGAAAATATGATCATTTAATGAGTTTAATAAAATATATGATATTAATAAACACTATGATGCATATTCTTTTCCTGGCATAACGTTAAAAGTAACCTTCTTAATTCATAGTATATCCTCGATAAAAGTAACCTTCTTTAATATCCTTTTCTTGGTATTCTCTCTTTAGTATCCTTCCTTCCTTAGTTCACTACCACACCGAACCCCTTACTTGGATTCACTCCCACACTGAACCCTTTGCCTTGATTCGCTCCCACACCTGAATCATTTCCTGAACCACTTCCTTTGAACCATATCCAAGATTCACTCTCACACCTAAATCATTGGATATTTCCATAGGCTGTAACTTGTAGAACTGATAAAGCATCAGAAGGACATTGTGACTAAGCACAACTCCAAGTACTCATAATACATCATGATTATTATAACTCTATAGAGCACATATGAATGGAATTTTGATAGCATGAATATAACAGTCAGCCTTTCAAGGCATGGTCCAAAGTGTATAAATACTCATGATAAAATATAGTAGTTGTTCCTTAATAATTTTCACAAGATAAAACAAGTATCACATTGTGGCATAAATAAACATCAGACACACATTTCACAAGATATAACATTTATCAAATTGTGAAGTCAATAAATGTTGGGTTCACATAGGAGTACAACTTGGCATAAATAAGGAATAACATAACATTATGACTTGGCTAGGAATCAATAGTACAAGTATATGAGTAGTTACTATCAAAGTATTACAGTCAGTTCAGTAATAAGGAATAACATAACATCGTGACTTGACTAGGAATCAATAGTACAAGTGTACGAGCAGTTACGACCAAGGTATAACAGTCAGTTCTCAATGACTTTCTGTAAGATAGAATAAACATAGGACTTGTGAAGTCAATAATATCGAATTCATATAAGAGTACAATCCTGACAATAAAATGAACAATCATGGCTTGAGAGAACTACATGTGAGAGATCGGGTTTCAATGACATATAAAAGGTATGAACAATCATGATCAAGGTACAACACTCATCTCTTCAATAAGATTCATTAAGATAGGACAATCATCAATCATGGAATCAATAACATGGTGTACGTTTAAGAATAAAATATTAGCAGTAGAATGAACAACATGGCTAAGAGTACACATGCAAAAGATCTGATATTTACTTACAAAGATATAACAGTCAACTCTAAATAATCTCCTCAAGATAGAATAAATATCAATTTGTGGAATCAATAGGGTCAAATAGGTATAAGAGTACAATTGACCAACATTAAGAATAATATTGACTTGGCTAAGAAATACCACAAAATAGAGATCCAAGATTTACTTCCCTCTTAGTCGTCCGTTATATATTCAGTATTCAGTTACTTGGTCCTTTCCCTTTTGTCGTTCCTATAATCAGTAGATATATTTCAGTTTAATGCTATTCATCAAATTTTATACGTCATTGCTATAAGTATCTCATTTACTAAATTAGACTCTACTATTGAGTCCATGATATTGAAGAAAGTTGGTTTACGCTTTTACGAGCTTCAATTCAGACATCTGTACTAAAAAGGGTAAAATGGTTATTTTACACTTTTACATGTCTTTATTTCTTGGGGCCTATTTTCACAAATCAGACTCTACGTTTGAGTCCGGAATGCTTGAAATAATAAATATTCACTATTCATTTATTTTAATCGAGTCCGTTTGACTCATAATTAACTTAAGGGCATTTTGGTCACTTTGTACTTTTACGTGTCTTTATTTTTTGGAACTCTATCTCATGGAATGGACCCTTCCATTGGCTTTAGAATGCTCATTACATAAAGAAAACACTATTCACTTAACTTAATCGGACATTGGCATCAAATACCATTAATTAACTAAATTAATTTAATTAATTAAATATAATAATAATATATATAATTTAAGTGGTCATTAGACCACACATGCCTCAGTGGCACGGTGATAACATTGGCTCACATAGGTGCCTCAAGCCATGCGCACTAAGGATCGAATCCCAGGCGCCCCAACCCTTTTAACTTAGTGGCATGGTGGTAGCATTGGCTCACATAGGTGCCTCAAGCCATGCGCACTAGGGATCGAATCCCAAGCGCATCAATTTCCCCCAACCCTTTTACCTTACACTGTTCCTATTAAATTTATTTCCTGCCCCTAAAATGACACCGTGTGAGTAACCGTAGGAGCAGTCGGTTGGGTCCTGACCCAACCCTAAGGTCCAACCCAACCCCGAGGTCCAACCCAACCTTGAACAGTGCCTCCTTCCCACGATTTTTTGGCAAAATCTCCAGTCACCCTCTCCGACAACGGTGACCGGAGTTTGCAAATTTTACTTTTTAAAACTCTATTTTTTTACAGTTTTTTGATCCCCTTTTTAATTCTAACCTTCAATAAACACATTTTAAACACTACTATCACTTTCTTGGCCTTTAAAACTAAATGAATATTCACAAAATCATATCTTTTCATTTTTCCGATCATAGCTATTTCTACCCCATTTCTTAACTGTTTTATTTGCGGTTTCTTCCTAGATTCTTATTTTTCTTCCTAGATTAAAATTCTACTGTTATGTATAAACTTTAAGCAATTAAAAATAAAACCCAGAATTAATCTACAAAGAAGAAAAATGGAAAACTCACCTTTTGCCCAGTCTTCCTTTCTCTCATGTTTCTCCTTCTTCTTCCTCATTTTCTCCTTCAATTTCTAATTTCCTTTCGACCAACTCATGTGTGTATATATATATATATCTAAATTTCAATCGCATTGTAATATCCCAACCCGGGATACGGTACGTGTATCGAGGTGAGTCGGTCAAATAGTGTAACTCAAACTGTTAAAATGTGTATATCATGATATTTCATGGAAATGAATGACTGGAAACTGTAAATGATTGAAATGTATAACCAGTGCCGGGCAACACCTGAGCACCCCAGGATATCGCATCGTAATGTGTGCACGCACGTATTTCCATGCACAACCATATTTCGCATACACGTAGTACGTTTAAAATCAGTGTATGCATGCACTGTTATAAATAGATATATATATGCACGTATATGGATATACTCTCACGTATAAGATATGTATTTTATATGTGTATAAATAAATACATATAGTATAATGTATAGTGTGTATATATATGTATACGTATACAAGATACATGTATATATATATATATCTAAATAGAAATATCAAGGAAAATGAAAAGGCAAAAGAGAAGGGGGGCTGCATGTGCACCATGACTTGTGTATACATCACTGTGTGTGTGTGTGTGCTCGAGTGCGTGGGAAACAACACCAAGGCAACCGACCTTGGTGTAAGAATATCTTGTATATATATGTATACATATATATATATAGGCTGGTACGTGGATGGAGGAGGTTTAATGGACGGTTCTCTGCAGTCAAGACTGACTGTAAGAGAGAGAGAGAGAGAGAGAGAGAGAGAGAGAAGAGAAAGAAATAAGTCGGTGTGGGTATTATATATATATACGGGTTTGTGAGTTGAGAGGAAAATAGAAACAACTGAAGGAAGCAAGAAGCCAAAACCGGGAGGATTATTATCAAGGATTCAGAAGTAGAAGCTAAGAGGTTCTGAAGGTCACTGTAAGCAGAAATCCAGAAATATAGGTGAGTTTGTCAAGCTTTTGATTTTCTGATTCAAAGCATGAAGTTGAGTTTTATTGATAGGGTCTTGTAGGGTATGAAAATTGAAACTCAATACAAAAAGAATCACTTAAGATGGTTGAGAAATCATTAAGAAATGTTAAGTTGTAGGTTGGAGTGATAATACGGGCTTCACGAATTTTATGCTTAAAACTTTAGTTTTAGTTTGGGAAAATGATCTTTAATGGTGCAGGAAACATCTAGGATAAAATTTGAGTGAAACTTGTGACTTAACCGTCACGAAATTGAGAGGGAAGGTTTGGCCAAAAAGTCAGCCGGAGCTATAGATCCCTATATTCGTGAAGATGGGGAGGGTCTTGATAAAAACTAAGATTAGGGTTGAGATCCTTGAGGGAAGAGGGAGAGAACTGCATTGGATTTGATCCAAGATATAACCGGAACTGGGTCACCGTCACCGGAGAAGGTGACGAAACCCTAATGTTCTCTGACCAGGAAAGCGAGGAAGACAACACTGTTGTCTCGGGTTAAGACGGAACCGGGTTTGGGTCGGATCGGGTCGGGACCCGATCGAAAATAAAAGGGGCAAGCTATACTGTGTCGTTTTAGATTTAAATTTTAAATGAAATTGGGTTGTTTGGTTACATGGATAGGAAATGTGGAAATTGGGTTTGGGCTTATCCAAACCATGGATAGGATAAGGAAGGGTTATTGAGTTCCGATTTTCTGAATTTAACTTAACCGGTTGGTTCAGTGAAGGGTTAGATCGGTTTAGGGTTTTTAACTGTGAACCCACTGGTTCAGATTGGGATTGTTGGTAATTATGAACCGACCCCAGAAGTTTTAGGAAATCTCACTATGGCCCAAACAGAAAAATTAATAAAATATTAATTTTTACAAAAATACCCCTAATTCAAATAAGGGTCAAACGAAGTCCAAACGAGGCAAATGAATAGTCAAAATTTATTATCTCAGACATTCTGAGTCCAATGGTGAGGTCCGTTTCATGAGATGGGGTCCTGAAGGATAAAATACAGTAAAAGTGCAAAATGACCATTTTACCCTTTTTAGTACAAAAGTCCAAACAGAATTCAGCGAAAGCCTAAACCGACTTTCTTCGGCGTTCCAGACTCAATAGTAAGGTCTAAATTAGTATTAGAGATACTTATGATAGCAAGGCATAAAATTTGTTGAATAGCATTAATTCTAAAATGGATCTATTGAAATATAGGGGACTCGACAAGAAAGGGCAAACTCACGGGATACTGATTTAAGAACGCACATTTAGAGGTAAGTAAATTCCCTTTCTCTTCCATGTGGTGTTTCCAAGCCAAGTTTATTCTATTTACTGCCAAGCTCGTACTCTTGAACGTACCTATTGTTATTGTTTCCACAATGTGATATTGTTTTATCTTGTGGACATTGATTGACTGCTATATCATTGTTATCATGTTGAACCATGCCTTGAAAGGCCTACTGCTATGTATTTATTGAATATATGATATTCCATTTTATACTCTTGTGGAATCACTTATGATCATGATATGTTTATGAATACGGGATTTGTGCTCAGTCACAACATCCATCTGATGCTTTCTGATTAACTGGAGACCTACGGGTCTAGTCCGTGAACGGACATGTATGGATAAGAGGAATGGTATAAAAAGGGGGGTATGCTGGGCCCCAAAAGATCGAGGGTTCTTGCCAAGCCCTGAACAGTGTAAATGCATCTCTTATATGATTGATAGGACTATGATTGTTGAGTGACACGGTTCCTTATAACTTATTTTACACTGAGAGGATATTCTTCATTGTTTGATTGTGATCGGTTTATTCTGGCAGTACATTTATGTTGATACATTGTTATTGAGAGTTTCATGTTGATGTTATATCCATTACTTTTAACTGTACATTGTGACCTATTGTTTATTGGCCCTCAGGGCAACTGTTCTCATTGGCTATCACAACATCTCTTTCCTTATGATTGGCTATCATTATCTTATTCATGGATTCATTTTTCATCGATACCAGTGTCAGAGATCTGTTTTTACTTGCTGAGCTCTCGTAGCTCATTCCACCCTATTTACCCCCATTTCAGGTAATGACGCTGCAAGACCCCAGTAGGAGTCTAAGAACGTAGGAGGACATTTTGAGGAACTGTACCAGTCTATGTTTTGTTCTCCCATGTATTCACCACCCACGGGTGCTGGTTATGTCTAGTTCTTATTTTGTTATTGTAGAACCATATCATGTATTGAATAGACTTCCGTTGACATTGTGTACTGAAAGACTTCCGCTGATTATGGTCATTGATAAGACTTCCGCTGTTATTGTTTTAAGATTTTAGTACTTTGCATATTAGTACTATGATACAGGAATGGAAAAAGTAGGGACGACTTTCGGGTCGGCCCCGCGACATGAGATCCGCATAGGGTGGGTTTCGGGTCGTGACACGCATCCTCTCATTCTCCTCTCTTTCTTTCTCTCTTTCTCTCTCTCTCTCTCTCTCTTCCATTTTTCTTTCATTTCCTTCCTCTTCCTTTAACCTTTCCTTTTCTATTTTTTCATAACCTCCCCTTGATTACTTCTGCCTTGAATTATTTGCACATTATATGTATTTAATATATATAACATACACTCATACACATACATATATATACTTACAGATATATATATATATACATATCTACATATATACCAATAATATTTATTTATATATACATGGATATACATATATATATATATTAATTCACATTACATAGATACATATATATATACATACCCTTTTATGTACGCGTACTTTGATGTTCACTCATGGCTTGCTCAGGTATCTCCCGAGCATCGTCTGTATATTCAAGACTATTCAGATCCCCAAAATGTCCATTTCATTCGATATCATAACATAAAGCCCTAACGGCTCAGGTTTTCATGGGTTGCTCAGTTACAATTCTGGTCGAGGTATTACATTCTCCCCCCCCCCCTTAAATAAGTTTGGTCCTTAAACTTAGCATTTCTAACTGTGGTGATTTTTCTGGTTCGTTTGACATTGAGGTATAACTTTGGATGGATAATCATATTTAACTATATAAAAGTTTTCTGCTGAGAATCAAGTTTTCTAGTCACATCAGATCATTGTACTACTCTTTTCTTAAACCTCAAGTGTATTTCGTACTCCTCACATGAATCTTGGTTGTATTCTTGTTTCTCCTAGTTCTTAGGGTAATGAGTATACGCCTAAGATAGAAATTAGGATTTAATTATGATCTAAGCATAAGTTAAGAGCATCAATAGGTGATATTGTAGTGAATATGAAGTTAAAGAGACTATTTATGAATTGTTCTTAGGAACTACAGAGGAAGTGGGAAAGCGCGTTATTAGCATTGACCCTAAGGACTGAGGTGAGTAACCCTGTATTTGAAGTGGAGATTTAACTCCACGAATTTGAATAATGTTTTAAGTTCAAGTTATGTGAAGCACTTGAAAATCAAATTCAGTCTTTATATGATTTCTGTTTTAAAATATTCTGTTATGACATGCTTTGTAAATATTTTTATACAGTTCCTTTCTTAGAAATATTTAGCCTGTTTGAGTAAAAAGCCAATTTCCTTAAATATTCTGAATTTGATTATTCCAAATACTTAAAGTCCTATTGCAGAAGATATCTATTATATGTTTTAAATACTCATGAAAAGTATCTATTGAAGAAGCCATGTGATAAATGTTTTGTAAGATAAATGGTGCTTAAGCACCACATGCGACGTTGAAATCCTTTGGGATTCAACTATGATACAAAGAAATGCCCGGTAGCAGGATCTAATCCCCTAAGCAATGAGATATCTCCATTGTAGCATTGCAGTAAAACGGGAGTCTGGTTCGAAACAGATTCCACTTAACTAAAGAGAAAAGATAACAAACGCTTTTGAAAATGGAAGTAGGTTTTTACCCCCATTTTTATTATGCATGTTTATATGTTTTTGAAGTGCATATACTCTACTTGAAGAAATGTATGTTTAGCTTGAATACTTTAAATGTTTCAAAGCTATCTGTTTTAAGAATGCATATATTCTGTGTTCTAAACGTACGAGCAATTGGTAGTAAGTATTTTATAAACTCTCATGTACTAAACCACTGCCAATTGAAAACCCCATGACAAATGTAGGAATTACTCACAAGCTTAGATTAGCTTACCCGGATTTTATCCATCCCCCTTTCAGGTGATCAATAGCAGTTCTGATTTTGATGGCGATGATGATAAGTTTACCTATTTTGGAAGAAGGGTTAGGCAACTAATCACAGGACTAGCAGTTCTCTTGGGAATGTACTATGAATTTGATAGTATTTTGTATTAGGAAATATTACACTGTTGTGTATTAAGCTACTAGGTAACAGAACATGTAAAAGGTATCAATGTTAAAGTCTTTTAAGAATTTTATTATGCTCTGAATGTATATTCATGTGTACCACTATGAAGAGCGGCAATACCGGACAGATGTGCGGAGGATTTAAATAAGAAAAGAAAAAGAAAAAGTTTTTTTACGCTTCCGCAAAACACTGGTCGCACCGCTGTCCGATACTATTGCTTATGTGAGCCTTGCCCTAAGGCCTCGGCCGAAGAGTGGCGGTCGCGACACGAGATCCGTATAGGGTGGATTTTGGGTTGTGACAGCTTTTCATATCCAATGCTAGTTTTTGGATTGGATCACTTAATCCTCATGAAACAAAGAGAAACCGTAGCTCTGGTAGGAATTTCTGATTTTCTGGCCAGCTCCGGCCAGCTGATTTTCTTCTTATTTCCTATCGTTTCTTCTACTGTTTTAACTTGTTTCTTCTCCTAATTATCCTGCTCCTAATAGGATTAGTTCCTCATAGTTAAATTCAAGATTAATTGCATAAAACCCACAAAATCGGTTCATAGATAAAAACCTGCAACTATTAATAACTTGTTCATTTCTTAACCATTTTCCCTCATTCTTTTTGCAACTAACTCCTTTTTTCATGCTCTACAAGACCCTATATCTAAATCCATCTTTCATGCTTTGAAAATTTAAAACAGAACTTAGATTTTCCATACCTTTTTCTGAGTTTTTCCAGATGTAGTATCCCCCTTTTTCCTTTCTTCTTTCCTAGTTTTCTCTTCTGAATCTCCAAGCTTCAATCCCAATCTCTTTTCCTTTTTTTTACTCCTCATTTTCTAACTTTCTATCAAACAACTCACGTATATGTATATAGTCAGTTTGCCCCCCTTTCAGTGCCCACTATTTCTCTCTCTCTCTCTCTCTCTCTCTCTCTCTCTCTCTCTCTCTCTCTCTCTAATCTTTTCTGTTCCGAAATCCCTTATCAACTTCATCTTTTTTTTGTTGAAATAAATCTCCTAGATCCCTAAGTCACGCTCTCTCCCTTATCACAACTAGCTGCATGCCTATCCAAGTGGTTATATACATATATATACATATACGGTTTATTATATATATATATGTGTGTGTCATGCTTTCATATATATATATATATTTATATATATATATATATTTATACACCTACACATATACACGTATATACTCATTTCCATATATATATATATATATATTTACTTATTTTTATTTTATTATTTTATTTTATTTTCCTTTCCTTTTATTTTTATTTTTTTCTTAATATTTTATTTTATTTTATTTATTTTAATTTTTTTTTTAATTTTGGTATTCCTTCATGGCTTGCTCGGGCATCGCTCGGGCATTATCCTTACTTTTGAAACTGTAGAGACATGGAAAATTGAGAATGAATTTTTCATTTTGCTAAGAGGACTGCAGTACCTTGAACCAGGACATGACACGTAAACCGAGGTAGACCTGTGATATGGCACATGTATCGAGATAGACTCGATTGAGTAACCGTAGGCCGAGATAGGTCAAATCAAGTAGCGTAATACCAGTTGTTGCCGAACATAAGCTCCGAATAAATTTAATAATTCCATTTTTATCTAAAAAAGGTCAAATAATAATACCGAGTTTTGACCAAGCAATGAATATAGTATCAAAGATAAACCAAGACCGATTCAGACAGAGAATAGTGGACCCCAAGATGTACCGAATTATTTTAATGAGTAATATACAGTGACGGGTACGATTACTGTGGTAATTAGTAGAAACTATAATCTTAGGGAATTACAAAACTAAGAAAAGCTAAATACGAACTGACCGAGCCGATAAATGTAATTTCGAATAAAACTTTTATTCTCATTTTTATTTAATTTGTTTAATTATTCTTTTGTGTTATGCATGGGTGTAGGTTATGTATATATATGTATTATATGATATGTGTATTTGTATAAAGGTGTATATATATTATAATGCAAATTTATTACATGTATACATAAGCATGGCAAGTTGCATGCAAGTGGGCAGTGTGTGTATTGTGTGTGTCGACAGAAAGTGGCTAAAGTGTGGGTTGTATATTTTATATTATATGTGTACAAATATCAAGTAAAGTAAAAGTCTAAGAAAGCAAGTGGGAAAGAAAAGAAGGTTTGATGGGAAAGAAATCTGTGAGAGCAAGTGCAGCAGGTGTTGCGTATAGAGAGGGAAAAAGAGCTAGAAATGAGAAGAGAAAAAGTCAGAGAGAGAGAGAGAGAGAAACCGTGGGTAGGGTTGGTGGTTTGTGTAAAGTAGTGTATATGTATATATGGTATATATGAGATCGTGGGTAGGTAGGTATGTGATTCGAGAGGGAACCAAATGAGGCACTGTGGAGGAGCTGAGAGGATCTTAGAGAGATCCAAAAAGGTTAGACCAAGTTCAGGAACAAGGATAGGGACTGCCATGAGAGGTAACCCATGAACCGAGCTTTCTCTCTCTAGAATTTCTTTAAATATACAATCTGTTTTAGAGCATGGTAGTTAGATTTAATGGCAGGGCCTTATAGGGTATGGAAAATGGAAAACAATGCAAAAGGAATCACTAAAAAATATTAAGAAACGAGAGAGAAAAAGGTGGTTGCAGGTATGGGGGGGATAATCTGATTTTTTTAACCTAAGCCTCAAACTTATTTTGAAAGGTGGGAAATGGTTCACCTAAAGTACAGAAAGATTTTATGAAAGAAAAAAGACCAAAACGGTGAACAAACGACCAAGAAATTGAAGAGAATTGGTTGGCCCGAATCTGGGTATTACATGGTCAGAAAATCGATCCAGGCGTCGGGAAAACCAGTGGGTTGGGACTGAAATATACTCTAAATAATTGCTTGAGATGTTAGGGTTCGTTTGGAGAAGAAATGAGGCATTTTGGACGTGAAAATAGGAAGAAAAGGGGAGGAGTTCGTCGCGGTCTCCGGCGACATGGCCGGAGAAGACGACCGGAGGGCCGGTCGAAAAATTGTGGGGGCGCAAAGGCGAGTTGGGCCATGGTTGTTGGGCTACTGGTTTGGGTTTTTCCTTTTAAAGGGATCAGGCCTGTTTTAATTGATGGGCATTGGGCCTCCCTTAATTTTAACAGTGGGCTCAGTAAACAGATTGGGCCACAATGGATTTGGGCCAATAGTTAAAAAGATTGAAAGAAAAAAAAAAAAAGGGGAAAGAAAAAGAATAGGAAAATAGAAAAAGGGGGGGCTGCCGAGATTCGAACCAGGGTGAAGTGCATGGGGAAGGTGCGCGTGGCCAGCTTGGACGGTTACCAACCGTGCCATATGACACGCCTAAAATGTATATATAGTACACTTAATAAATTAATTTAATTAAATTGTTTTAATTAAATTGAATACTCCAAAATGGCCCGAAGCCCAAATGAGACAAGCCATATATGTTTTCTGACTATCTTGGACCTCCTAAGGCCAACAGTGAGGTCCGTGACCCGAGATGAGGTCCCAAAAAAAATAAAAGACCCGTGGAACCCTTAAAAATTACCAAAATGCCCCTGAATCAAAACACAGTTAAACGAACCCCGATTTGAGTAAAAAAATAGTGAAGTTTTATTGTCTCGAACATTCCGGACTCAACTGTGGAGTCCAATTTATGAGGAGAGGTCTCGGGAAATGGAAACCCGTGAAAGTGCAAAATGACTGTTTTGCCCTTTTCAGCCCGAACGTCCAAATTAAATTCCACGGAAGCCTAAACTTATTTTCTTTGAAGTTCCGAATATAATGATAGAATTTAATCTAACAAAATAGAAACTTATAAAATAAGGACATAACATTTGATGAATAGCATAATTCAAGTAGAGATAGACTAAATTGTATTATGTGATTTTAGGGACATCAAAAGGCAAGGAAAAGGTGGTTTGATCTCCTGCATCATCATTGTTAGTTCCACCACCCAGCGAGCACTACATCCTAGGGTTAAGACCAACCCGTCAGGTATGATATATTGTGCTAAGTAAGAAATAGAATTAAGTTTAGGAATAACTGCCATGTTGACTTGATGATTCACATATCTGCTTGATTGCTTATATGCTTATGTGTTTCATATTATCTTTTTGAAAGTTGGTGAAGAATGTGGATTGTGACTGTGTAGATCGCATGAGTTAGCATAATGTGTGAATTATATTTTCGAGAATTGTTGAGATTATGGAATGTGTAACTTAAGGCATGTGTTTAAGTGAACTATGTATGCATGTACCCTTGATGGAGGGATTTTGTGATTGGACTGTTATTGTGTAATACATTGTTTAAAGCATGCTTCATATGTGGATAAGATGCCTTATTGAGATTGCATTATGGCATGGTGGAATTAGAGCATATTGGCATAGTGTGATTCCTTGGAACATGGTGTGAGTTGAGTATTTAGTGTTGTGCATACTGGTTACTTAGGCCGTCGGGGAAGGTCCGTAAAGTGAGACATACTGGTTACTCAGGCCGTCGGGGAAGGTCCGTAAAGTGAGTCATGGGTGTGATATAGAGTTTGCATGGGTGTGTCACGCATATTTTCATTGCATTGTATTAATGAATTCATGAATGTGTGATGAATCTTATTAATGCATTGTATGGATGAATTGGATGGCATGTAGGTTATAATTGTGCATGTAGATATAACTGTATACTTGCACATGCCACGCCCTTAATATTGTTTCTTGCATTAGCATTATATTGTACCAGCAGTTGAGCTGACCCATTCGTGGGACAACATTTTAGATGACACTCCGGCTACGCAAGAGATTCGATGATGTTTTAGTGGAAGAAAGAACTTAGAGTATTTTGGCACTTGGGGTGCATTTTGTGATGTACGGGCTTAAGCCCAAGATGACATGTTGTATTTAAGTTGATGAAAATGAATGTAAGCTAAGTTGAACCCGTTAGATTACCTTTTCCTTTATTTTATTTTCTTTTGGCTTCGTTACTCGCGCCTCGGGTTCGCGGGAATTCGGGGCGTGACAGAAACTATTGAGTTTCTAAACTGTCCATTATATTCAATATTAAAACAGAAAGCCCTAACGGCTCGGGTTTACATGGTTTGCTCAGTTACAGTTTGGGTCGAGGTGTTACATCCTCCCCCTCTTAATAAAGTTTGGTCCCCAAACTCGACGTTCCTCAAACTGGGGGTTTTTCGGGTTTCTCTAAAATCAAGGCACAAACCTTGGACAGATGTTCACATTTAACTATAAGAATTTTTTGTTGTGAATCAAGTTTTTTTCAGTCACATCAGAACGATGTACAATTCTTTCAATAAACCTCAAGTGTACTTTGTATTCCTCAAGTCGATATTTGAGGATACCTGTGCCCCTGATCTATATCTCATATGTTCTATGTCTAACATTCTTTAATAATGATTTTTCCAACGAAATGGAAACAATTAATAGATAGCCTAGGGGTTCAATTTCTAAGTTCAGCTTGGCAGAAAATGTGGGGGATATAAATAAATGTGTAGAGCTAGTATCGTAAAGCTAGTATCAAATAGAATATGAGCAGGTTATGAACAAACTGGAAGGGTACCTGAGACTACCAATGTAGTAGCCTGATCATCTCCTAGTGTTTACTATTTTTTGTAAAAGGTGAAAGATTCAGCATTTACGTAAGAGTCTAGATGTTACGACATAGAGGTCAGTATTTATGAGTCTAATATAGTCTAACCAAGTTTAACCGTAGTGGTTAGCATTTATGTAAGAGTCTAATATAGTGGTTAAGTGTTATCTTTAGACCGACCTTTAGACCTAATAGTTTTAGTACTCTAGTCATAATCTCTCATGAATCAAAAGAACCTAGAACTCAGCTTTGATACCATTCTGTCACAACCCAAAACCCATTCTATGCAGATTTGGGATCGCGGGGCCGACCCTCTGGCCGTCCCTAACTTTTTCTTTTGATTGTATCAGTAATAAAAATCTGTAATGAAATAATTAAACAATTTAAATAGTGAAAGTCATAATAAGGTTCTATATATCAAAAGGAGAACCAACATTTACATCACCCCTAGGTGGTGAATATATGGGAGAGCTATGACTGTACTAATCTCTTCCTATTACATTTATCGAAATGTCCTCTATTACTTGCAGTCTCCTACTGTCTACTTGCAGCGTCCCTTCCTAAAATAAACATGTAAGTCTGAATGAGCTAACAAAGCTCAGTAAGTAAATTACCTTGCTTTGTCATTGGTCAAGTTAGTATAGAAGAGAACATAATTCGAGAAAATCAAGGATATGATAATATGATAGCCAGTCATGAAATAGGATGCCACAATGGCCAATCAAAAGACAAAACATCAGAATAATCAATAAAATAGAATATCACAATAGCCAATAGAATCGAATGTCATAATATTCAATAAAAGGAAATGTCACAATAGCCAATAAAATAGAATGTCACAATAGCTAATAGAGTAGAGTATCAGAATAGCCAATAAAATAGAATGTCACGATAGCCAATAGAGTAGAGTATCACAATAGCCAATAGAATATCACAATAACCACTAGAGTAGAGTATCACAATAACCAATAGAATGGAATATCACGATAGCCAATAGAGTAGAGTATCACAATAACCAATAAAATGAAATGTCACAATAGTCGATAAAATGAAATAGAGTGTAAAATAATAAAAATAACCCTTAAGTTAGAGGCACATCCTATAATAGTAAGAATAAACATGAGATCATCAATTGGGATTTGGCTCGAACAATAGTCATACTGCCTCAATCACAAGCTAACCAATCATAAACCAATGGATAAGCTTTCAAAACGTATGATCATTCATAGGAAAAATATGATCATTCTATGAGTTCACTAAAAGATATGATATCAATAAATATTTTTTATGCATATTCTGTTCAGGGCTTGGCATATCCCCAGTAAAAATAACCATCCAAGTTCACTTCCCCTTTGAACCACTCATCTAGGTTTGCTACCACTTCGAACCACATCCACATTCGTTCCCTCTTCAAATCACATCCAGATTTATTCCATCTTCGAATCACATCCAAATTCACTCCCTCTTTGAACCATTGGATAGTTTCATGGACTTTAACCCGTAGGTCCAATCAACTCAATAACCAATCAACTCAGTTAAACCATCGGATGGATGTTGTGACTAAGCACAACTTTAGGTACTTATAATATATCATGATCATCATAATTCCATGAAGAGTGTATATATATGTGGAATATCATTTTTCTCAGTAGTGAGAACATAACAGTTGGCCTTTCAAGGCATGGTATAAAGTGTACAAACATTTACGATCAAGATATGAAATTCTCAATAATTTTCACAAGACAGAACAAATATCAAATTGTGGTATCAATAAATATCAGGTACGTATTTTCACAAGATAGAACAAGTATCAAGTTATGAAATCAATAAACATTAGGTACATATTTTCACAAGATAGAACAAGTATCAAGTTATGAAATCAATAAACATCAGGTACGTATTTCCATAGATAGAATAAGTATCTACTTGTGAAATCAATACACATCAGGTACATATTTTCACAAGATAGAACAAATATCCAATTACGGAGTCAATAAATGTCAAGTCCATGGTCTAGATATAGCAATTCAATTCTCAATAATTCCTACAAGATAGAACAAGTATCAAGTCATAGAATCAATCAACATCAGGTATGTATAGGAGTACAAAATTGGCAGTACTAAGAAAATGGCTTAGAACAACCACATGCAAGAGTTCCAAGATTTACTTACCTTTAATAGTTCATTCTTTCTCAATAAATTGTCACTTTCCCTTTTTCTTTCGAAGTCCCTATTCATTCAGTAAACAATTCTCCGTTTAATACTATGTGTAACCTAATTCCTAGAATTAGTCAAGTATACATATCAACATCATATGTGTCTTATTTAGTAAAATGGACTCTACCACTAAGTCCGAAATGTCAAAAAAAGTAGGTTTAGGCTTTTACAAACCTCATTTTGGCTTTGGGCATTATTAGGAGTAAAATGGTAATTTTATACTTTTATGGGTCTTAATTATTTTGGGACCCCATCTCGTGAAACGAACCCCTCCATATAGAATGCCCAAAATAGTAAGAATACACTATACTTTTAAATTATTTAGCCTCTGGGAATAATTTTAGTAATTAACTTATTTACTTTAAATAATATTATATATTATTTATGCTAAGATATGACCATACGTGCCTTAGTGGCACAGTGGTTCGCATGTGGGTTTTAAATACCCACACGCTTATAGGTTGAAGGTTTAAGTCTTAGGGGCAGCAGTCCCTTTTTATTTTTTAAAATTTTCCTAAGCCAAACAGTAGAGAGGGCAACATAGGGATAGGCTACCCCTTATCTCTAATAGGTTTATTAAACCAATTTATTAACCCTGTAACCAAACACCTCAATTCAATTAAATTAAAAATCCAAACTACGTCATTTCACTTAAGACGCAAAGGTATGATGGGTCAGGTTTCGACCCGAACCTAGACCTGGATCCGACCCGGACCTAACCCAACCTCTATTCTTCTTCTCCAGTGACACCTCTAGTGTCTTCTCCGCATTGGTAGCTTTTTTCGATTGAATTCTGGCATCGGCCTAATGTGATTCAAACCCAAAGTTTCCAAGGTTTCCATATCTAAGGTCGGTTTTGGGTTCCTATCAATAGAAATGGCTGAAATAGAGGAAACCAATGGCTGCTTCGACGAGCCACGATTTTTTGGCCACCCCTTTATTCTCTATTTCGTGGCTTTCTAGCCATCCTTTCTCTCCCCTTTTACTTCCTACATGTTTCTGAGGTTGAGGGGAACAATTCCCCAATCCTCTAATGGTTTAAAACCGTCAAAATACTTCACCATCTGAAACCTGCAACTTGGTTTTTCTTCCTCATTTCTTCACCATTTTACTCACGGTTTCTTCCTAAAGTTTCCATTCTTCCTATAGATTATGGTCTTATAGTATTTTATAAGTTTTCATGCAAGTTTCATAAAACCCAAAAATTTAGAAAATAAAATCAAGAGGCCTTACCTCTTTTTTCTCCTTGCATCACTTTGCTTGCTTCTCCTCCTCCTTCCTTCTTCTTTCTTGCTTCCTTGGCTTCTTTTTTCTTGATTTTCTTTTCTTCTTAATGCACCCAAGCCATGCATATATATAGGCATATACACACACACTTACCCCAAAACATATAAACCCACCGCCTTCTTCTTCTCTCTCTCTCTCTCTCTCTTCCCTATTCTGATCTTTTCTTTTGTTTTATTCTTGCAAGATATTTTACATATTATATATATATATATTTACACTGCCACACACCACTCACACTCATTTACACACATAAATTGACACATACACACACACACCACTTACTGCACACACTCTCACTTATATATATATATATATATATATTACATACACACTTCACACGCTTACATATATAATTTATATATATATATGTGTGTGTGTGTGTATAATATCATATATATGTATATGTATATACCATCATATATATACATAATTATATATATACATATACTTGTTGCTCCGTTCGGGTATTTATTCGGACACTCAAGATTTTTGGTACTTAAACCAAACTATAGATTTAACCTCAAAAAATGAACCCTAACACTAACAATGTCTTCTAAAGATTCTTTTCGGTTGAGGTAACTGAGCCCTATAAGGCACATCCAGTCTAACAGTTTGGGTTTACAGCAATTTGCTTGGGTGTTTTTGGGTCGGGGTGTTACAACCTTTACTTTTGGAGAGGCCTCTACCAGCCTTTTTTTCTTTGCAGGTTTGGCTTGAAGCCACCCAAAATCTTATTCTTCAAGTACATGGGTTCGACACCAATTAGTCAAGCAGCTAGTAGTTGGAAACACTCAAAATGTTGTGAATGGTGAACCAACTATAACAACTCGCTTAGGGTTTGAAATTGGTCTTTTAAGTGCTCTAGATGCTTCCAAGCTCTTTTGTTTACAATAATAAACAAGGAAAGCTAAAGGTTAGTTACTTCTCAATAAGAAAAAATAAAAGAAATAAAATAACTACAGTTTATCTTGACTCGCCAAGGACTATAGGACTCTAGGGTATTACCCCAAAGTTGAATTGGGTGTGGTAGGCCTCTTCCCAGCCTCCTTTAATGAAAAGTAGTACTTCTTTCAAGTCTTATTCGATAGCTTATGAACAATTTGAAAGTGAAAATCAAAGGATATATAATATAGACCTTATTTCCTTTTCTTCAAATTCATTATGCTCCTAAGGAGGTCGA
Organism: Nyssa sinensis; assembly: GCA_008638375.1. Lineage (NCBI taxonomy): Eukaryota > Viridiplantae > Streptophyta > Magnoliopsida > Cornales > Nyssaceae > Nyssa > Nyssa sinensis. The sequence continues at coordinate 24,903,323 of CM018047.1, read as the reverse complement.
TATCTACCCTCACGTTGTTAAATGAGCCAAGAGGAGGAAGCTTACTGCAAATCTCCAACTATTGATCTAGATTTTGGCAGGATAATGATTGAAATGATGGACAAGCTGCCTAAGGAAGGGGTTAAAGGGGAACCTAAAACCTATCTCAAACCACTCGTTATAGACACAAATTTTCCTGAGTCCAATGGAACTTAGAATGAGAAGGCAGCCTACAGAAGACATTATTAGGGATATTATAGAGAGTCCTAAAAGAATCCAAGTCCTTTTGGGTCAAGTGAGTGGCTTCAGGGTATTTTTTAAACCTATTAAAAATCCTAACAGCAAAAATACTACCAATAATACTAGTAGGAGGAGGGCTACTCTTATCATAAAACTACTACCAAGAATATAAGGGGAGGGTTACTCCTATCTCTAAAAGATTCAGGAAAATCCAGTCTAACTAGCTCGTTTGAAGACGTCATTGAAAAGAAAAAATTTCATGAAAATAAAAAGTGAGGGAAGCAATAAGTATAAAAAGGAATGAGGTAAAGGAAAAGAATGTATATCTATGAAGATGAAGAACAAAGAATGAAGGAAGATGGAGATCACTAGAAGTATTAGAAGGTTTGGAATTTCAGAGTTTGTTTCTAGTATGCTTGAAGGTAAGGGATATGCAATAAGAGTTTGAGCTTGGAAAAACTCTTCTAATTTATAAGAAAAATTACAACAATTACGAAAAGTTGTGCCTTATAATTGAAAGTGTTAATTAATTTGAACTAGCATGAAAAATAATTGAAACGATTATACTTAATTAAATGCATCAATTAAGGTAAAATGGCAACAACAAAATGTTGTGATAATGACGATGGTGGTGTCTCTTCAAAATCTATGAAAACTTTAATGACTGTCAGAACTTCACATGTCACTAGTGAATCTCAGATCTAATATTAACCTTCAGATATAAGACTTGGGGGGAGTAGCCAATATAACCACTAACATCATCACTAATAAGATCAGGACACGTGAACACTAAGGTATACACCACTATGGCTGCAAGCTTGGAACTGATACACCATGAATTCTTAGGCCTGGATGAAAAATCTCTTATTTAACTAGGTAACCACATGAAGGCTTCTTACCTTTCCTTCAACGGATCACTTGCATCACTAGATAATTGACTTTAGTATATCTTAGAGCTCTGTCGAACAAGCATGTCAAATCAACTGTTACTACAGTTCTAGAGTTCATGACCATAGACTCTAATAAGAAAATTTTCACTTTAAACTTATCTAATTATTATAGGAACTCTGTGATTTTCTCTATAAGAAATTCTCTTAAGAATGGGAACCAATTTACTATATAATGGAAGCAAGGTACACACATAACCCTAACTTCAATTTTGTCACAACCCCAAACCCACCCTATGTGGATTAAGGGTCACGGGGGCGGCCCTCGAGCCGTCCCTAACAAATTCTAATTAAGGATCAATAATAATATCATCAGATTAGATAATTAAGTACTGGAATCATAATAGGGTTTACAAACCATGATAAAATTAATTCTTAAATTAAAAATCCTTAAACAAAAAGCCATCCCCAGGACGTGGACTCATGGGAGAGAAAAGACTATAACATACTTAGTTTATTCCAATTTGTAACAAAAATCCACCATTACATGTGGAAGACTATCTGTGAGCAAAAAGGCGATGCTTGATAGCAGTGAACACCCTATGGTCCTCCTATAGCATCCTTTCTTGAAAAAAAATGATATATTTTTAGAGTGAGCTAACTTAGCTCAGTAAGTAAATTTTCTTGCTCTACCATCAGTCAAGGTTAGTTTAAATAGAATAATACAAACAAATGGCAAGCAAAGGATATAACAAATATCCAGTCACCAAGGAAAATAGACCAACAAAGATGACCCATGGGTCTAAAAGGCATATCCCAAGGTAGTTTGAAAAGGCGATGTAAACAGTTTACCAAGTCAATAATAGGGATTTAGCATATACAATAATCAACTTCCACAAATCACAAGATATCAAATTGAGTCCAAAGATAGGCTTGCAAAGTGTATTAACAAACAATGAGTGCATCATCAAATTATAATTCAAATAAAAGATATGAGATACTAACAAAATAGATGCATCAACAAATAGGGCCCAGCTGTCGCCCAAAAGCACTCATTCAGGTTTACCCCCTTTCGGGTTCCTAAATAACACTAAAACTCTTTATCAAATATCTTGTCCTCCAGGGACTAAGTGTTGGGTATCATTTCGAATCACCGACTCGTAGGTCCAAATTAGTATTTATGGAATCAGGATGGATGTTATGGCAAAACACAACTCCCGACACTCATAATGATATCATGATTAGTGAAATTCCACAAGGAATGTACATATACGTGGAATATCAAATTCTCAACAGTGAGAAACATAACAGTTTTCCAATATCCAAATCAAAGGTATAGAAATGTGCAAGCAATCACATCAAGATATTGACAAATAAAATCTTAACATATCCACGAGGAAGTACAATTATCAAATTATGGAATCAATAAATGTCAGGTATGTAAGAGTACAAATTGGCAATATCGAGAAAATATATGTGTGACATGGCTAAGGAAATACCATACATTAGAGTTTAGGTTTACTTGCCTCAAAAATAGTTCCTCCTCCTTACAAGAGAAATCAAACCTCCTTCTTCTTTCCTTTTGATGATCCTATAATCAGGAAACATTATTTAGTTCAATATTTTTCATGGACTCAGTCTGATTTTATTAATGAATCTATGGTCTTTTAGTCTTATGGATCGTGTTTTAAGTCTATGGACTTATGCAATTTTAGGTCGTAACCTAGTTGACTCTTTCACCCTACTTGGTAGTTTGTTGTACCTTTAAAGTGTCCTAAAAATGGCCAGTGTCGCATAACTGTATTTTAAGTATTTTATTAGGCAAGACAAACCCCACCGTTGTGTCCGGAACATCGAAAAAAGTCAATTTAGGCCTTTACAAACTTTTATTTGGTTTCGGGTATCATTAAAGGTAAAATGGTAATTTTTATATTTTTACGTGTTTAAATTTTTGGGACCTCATCTTGTAAAATGAACCTCACCATTGGGTCCAAAACGTCAGAAAAAGTCAGAATACACTACCCCTTTATTTTATTTGGGTAACGGGAATATTTCACCAAATTAAATTAATTAAATTATTTTATTTTATATTATATTTTATATATATATATATGCAATCGGTATTTTGACACAGTGGCTCACGCGTGGGGGTTAAAACCCTCACGTGCATGAGGTCCATGGTTCGAAACTAGGGAGCTACGACACCCCTTTATTTTTTTATTTTTGGTAGGCCAAACAGCAATAAGGAATCAAATCAAGGATAGGCTATCCTTATTCCATCTCTAGTTATCAAATCAGGAATTCCTACAACCGTTACCAAACAGTCTAAATTCATTTAAAATTAAAACTCAAACATCTCAAATGATGCCGTGTCACTAATTCCTAATCCATTTTATGTTTGGGTCGGGGCTCAACCCGAACCCGACTCGAGGCCCCACTCGAACCGAACTTGAAGCCCGACCCAAGCAGTGCCTTCTTCCCAAATACTCCGACGAGGATTCCAGTCACCCTCTCCGGTACCAGCGACTATTGCCGATCACTTTCAAAAAAATTTCCAACTGGGTTGTTCGACCCCTTTTTCCATGGAGATCTCATATCCATTTTCAAAAATGGATTTAATGGGTGTTTGGTTGTCGAACAAAGCCATTATAGTGGCTACTCTAGCGAGCCACGACTTCCCAGCGAGCCAATAGTTTCCTATTTCGTGAGGTTCTAGCCACTGATTTCTCCCCCTTTTTCTTTCTACATGCTTCTGTGAGTGTGGGGGAGTATTCCCCCATTCCTAAAACCCAACAAAAAGCTCCAAAACTCAGTCACTCTTAAAACTCGACCATACTTGCAACTTGATTGTTCTCCTTGGTCTCTTGTCCATTTTACTTGATTTAAGTTACAGCATAATCCACATTTCATGCTCTTTTGAGCCTTGTAGTTAGTTTAAAGTTTTAATAATCTAAGATCAAAAACTCAGTTTTTACAAGTTGCGAGTCTTACGTTTCCGTAGGGCTTTCTTAGCTCAAACCTCCTCATTTCTCTTCCATTTCCTTTCTTATACAATATAATACACATGCATGCATATATAAATTCAGAAAATAGAGGCTACACCAAAATAGAAAAATTTCATAGAGGGGAAGTTACCTCTCTCCCTCTCTTTAGTTTTCTTCTTCCTCTTCTTCTCCTACTCTCGATTGAATCTTTAGGTATGCTTGTCTCAGACAGTGCAGCACTCCCTTCTTATTTTCCTTTCTCTTCTTCTTCTTCTTCTTCTTCTTCTCCTCCTTCTTCACTTTCTCTCTCTACTCTCTTTCTCTCTCTCTCTCTCTCTCTCTCTCTCTCTCTCTCTCTCTCTTTCTAGCCGTTTGTCACATACATGCACACACACACTCAATCTCAGTTCTGATTACACACAATGTTCACTCATTGCACACACATATATATAGCATATGTACTACATATAAATATATATATATATATATATTTTAGATTATGCATGGATTCTAATTAGGAGAAAGAGTGATCCAATGAGATGTTGACACCTCAGCTTTTGAGCATGCAAACTTGAGCATGCAGATATATAGCACAAAAGTGTTGTAACCCAACTGGTAATCTTTTTGGGTATAAAATTCTTCCCCCCCCTCCGCCTCTTTTTTTGGTCTTGGGTTCAAGTCTTTTGGCCAAAACTTTTGACCTTATTTTCACTATTTTTCTCTTCTTATGCCTTGTTTGGCATTTTAGGTGTGTTTCTTGAATTTTTGAAGTTGTATTCCAATTGTTCTAAAAACCTCTTGGTATTCTCGCCGTGTTTTTTATTTTTGTGTGCTTCCTTCTCGTGTCATTAATTTTTATTTTTGACACGTTACATTATCTTTTACTTGTACCAAAAATATATTGTATTTATCAAAAAAATTCTTGATTAAATTTGTTTTACTCGTGTATCTCGCTAATTTGCCCAATTGCACGTCATATACTAATTTTAATATTCACAGGTTACCAATTTTAATTTAAGATGTCTAATTAATTAATATACAATTAATTTCATAAAAATGGGCATTAATGTTGATATACCACAAACAAACGCACCAATCACCTTGAGACACGTGTGCTTACAGAATCGATAAACTCGGTCATACAGAGCAGGCGTGGCCTCCAGGGCATTCTCATACACATATCCTACAGAACCGATAAACTCGGTCATACAGAGAAGGCGCAGCCTCCAGGGCATCTTCATACATATATCCTCCAGACCTTATGCTTTGGGCAATATTCACTCAGTACTCCGTATGGTTCCGACCTTGTTGTTTCCTTAGCAACTGCCGAGCAAGGAATAAGGAAACAGTCTTCAACAAGGAAACTGCTATCTATGATTATCTCTATCTGCGGTGTAATATTCACACAAGGTAACTGCAATCTCCGATGATCAAATCCCTATATTCACGACTCCGAATCTTAATCAACTTAGGAAGGCCATAGTCTATAAATTAAACCCTACAGGTACGCTTTATTTTCATGCTCATTCTTTGGCTTTCAATATAGTCTTTTCAATTCAGTTTTCTACAGGTCTTGGAGCCCAGATTTCTTGCGAGCCGAAAAGTGCAGCATCAGTTTGGCGCCATCTGTGGGAAGCGACTAATCTCCAAGTGCTCTATTCACAAACTTATCTTTTTCCTCACCGAAAAACCATGGCCCCAAATCTCCGACCGAGACAGAACGCTCAAAACCCACAAAGCTCTCAACGTCGGTTGCCTGTTCCACGAGCAAGAAGGCCGACGGTTGATCCCATGCGACAAGAGATTGAATCAATCAAACGGCACAACGAACTGGTACAGGAACAACTACTTGCTATATCTAGAACTCTGGCAATGTTCACACAGAATCAAGGGACGAGTCCTCCTAATCCGCCGGTCAATGTTGTTGAAAGAACACAACCCCATATAACTACTGAGAATGAAGAGCCCCACGAGTAGGCACCAAATAACCAGCCTGGGCACCCCCAGGGTGTAGCTCACGTTGGCAGAGATCCACAGCTGTCAGCAGCCCTAGGTTGGGGAACATCAGCCTTCATCCCTGACGTCCACTACCGAAGCACTACTAGAGCCCCGACTCCAAGGGCTTCGGGAGCACATCCGGCATCACAGGAGCCTCATCCCCAAGCAGCACCAATCCCGCCAGCTCGGAACCCTCTCCCGTCCGAGGGACGTGCTCAGCCCAATTACCCTGAAGCCGAGGCTGTAAGGCAAGGTTCACAAGAGGTTCAGTTTAGAGACCCACAGAGGGTCGAAGAAATTGCCGAATCTATGGACCGAACAGTAGCTTTGAGAGGTGCCCAAAACCCTCTAGAGCAGGATGAGTTGGCCAGGCTGCTCGGAAGACTTGCCACCCCATTCACTCCCGCCATCATGTCAAAAGAAAGGCCCAGGAAGTTCATGGTGCCAAAGTTCACCCTGTACGATGGGACTAGAGACCTAGGAGATAATCTCTCGCACTACCAGCATACGATGGCCCTCCACGGGGCCTTTGATGCTTTTATGTGCCGAACTTTCATTACTAGCTTGAAAGGAACTGCTCTGAAATGGTTCCACCACCTCTCTCCAAATTCAATTACCGACTTCTATGAGCTCGGTAGACAATTCCTGGACAGGTTTATGACCAGTAGAAGGCTCCGAAGGGGATCAGAATTCCTATTGAATGTCAAGCAGACTAACGAGGAGTCCCTCAGAGCCTACATTGCGCGCGTTAATGCCGAACTCACAGAGATCACCGACTGCAGCCCAAGATTCCTTGTAGCTGCCTTAACTTCTGGACTTGCTCACGGTGGTTTCAGAGATTCCTTGACCAAAAGCCCTCATACCGACATGGCGGCATTAATGGGCCGGGCCAGGAAGTACATCAACTTGGAAAAAGCCAACTGCACATCCCAGAAGGGCAAAGAACAGAACCAGAGGGATAATCCAAAGAGGGAGGATCATAAGAAGGAGGACCACAGAAGAGACCCTAGCAAGAAAAGAGCTGGAGTCCAGAAAAGAGAACGGCACCCAAGCCTGTTTACAATTTCGGACCAAGGGAGTTCACTAATTTTACCCCTCTGAACACTACACCGAATCAGGTACTTCGATAGATTCGAGATCGGGAAAACCTGAGATGGCCAGAACCCATCAAAGGAGATCCCAGCCTTTGGGACACAAGTAAATATTGTAATTTCCACAAAGATCAATGGGCATACGACTAACTCATGCAGGTCCCTTAGATATGAGATTGAGCAACTCATAAAGAAAGGACGTCTTTGGGAGTTCCTTAAGTAGGACGGGAGGCAAAATCCCCACGAAGACAAGCCTCAGCAGCGGATAGAGCAGAGGCCTGAACAAAGACAAGAGCAGAGGGAAGTTTGAAACGAGCCTCAAAGGCAGAACAACCATGTCATTTATGTCCTCCATGCAAACTCCCCTATTACAAGAATGTCCAACAGAGCAAGAAAGAGGTATACTCGGGAGGCCAAGGCTGCCCTAGACGTATTGCAGATCTCCAACATTGAAAAGAGGCTCAAAACAGCACCGGAGATCCAATTCACTGAACAGGACCTAGCAGGGGTGCACTGCCCTCACAGTGATGCCCTCGTCATCACTCTCAAGATTGCCAACTTCGAGATCAGAAGAGTTCTGGTTGACACCGGTAGCTCTGTCAATATACTATTCCATGAGCCACTCAAACAGATGGGGATGGACCACAACAGCATCAAGCCTACCACTGCCGTAATGGCAGCGTTTGATGGCAATCTCAGTACCCCATTGGGAAAGATCGACCTGCCCACTACTGTAGGGGAAGGTGAAGGGCAGAAAACCACCATCTCAGAGTACATGGTGTTGAATATGAAATCTCCCTACAATGTCATAATTGGGAGACCATGGTTGCACCAGATAGGGGCGGTCACCTCGACCCTCCATCAATGTCTGAAGTATGTTCACAACCAGAATGTTTATTCTGTCAGAGGGTGCCAGCCAACTTCTCGAGAGTGCCATGCCATTGCACTCAAGGAAAAGACTGCCAAATAGCAATTACAGTACACCCGGGACTGTGCAGATCAAATTCTCTCCCACACTCCCGAAGAGGAAAGTTGCCTTTCTAGAATCGAAGAACCCCTAAGCCCAAGGGGACGGGACAGCAGGGCCAAACCCATTGGCGAGCCTATCAAAGTATTGGTCAATTCAGACTCAGAAGGGCGCTATTTGTACATTGGTCCAGACCTGACACGCGCTGAGTAAGAGAAAATAATCAAGTTTCTGAAAGACAACCTCTCTATGTTTGCGTGGGAGACCAAAGACATGGAGGGTATAGATCCAAACCTGATAACTCACAAACTAATAGTGGATCCGGATCACCCACCAGTGAGACAGAAAAGAAGACCGCTAGCCCCAGATCGGCATCAGATCATAAACGAGGAGGTCCAGAGGCTGCTTGAAGCCAAAATGATACGTGAAGTGTTCTACCCCGAGTGGCTAGCCAACACCGTCCTGGTCAAGAAGAAAAATGGCAAGTGGAGGGTCTGCGTTGATTATACAGACCTCAATAAGGCGTGCCCCAAAGACAGCTTCCCACTGCCAAGGATAGACCAATTGGTTGACGCTACTGCAGGGCACGAACTCATGAGTTTTATGGATGCCTATTCTGGGTATAATCAAATTCAAATGTACCCTCCAGACCAGGAAAAGACAGCTTTCATAACCGAACGAGGTCTCTACTGCTACAGAGTAATGCCATTCGGTTTGAAGAATGCTGGGGCTACATACCAGCGGTTGGTTAACAAGATGTTCAGCCCGCTGCTCGGCAATACCATGGAGGTGTACATTGATGATATGTTAGTCAAAATTCTACAAAATGGTAGTTACCTCCAGCATTTATCCCAGACCTTCGATATCCTAAGACAGCACAAGATGAAGCTCAATCCCTCGAAATGTACCTTCGGGGTGATGATGAGTGCGCAAAAGTGTACTCTAAATACCCTATTATCGGAGTAAATTGCTAGAAAGTGAATAGGAATATTGAGATATATTTGATATTATTTATTTAATTTCTATTTACATTGAGATATATTTTAGCGGTATTTTATAAGATTTTAAGTCTCAAATAGTGCATTATTTGTTGGCGAGTGCTAGTTTGCAATTGCGCTTTACATTTAATAGTTTTGGAATAATTTTTGGCTTTTTGACAGATTCGACCATTGAGTTTCAATCGAGATTTGGATGACGTTAAAGTTTCAGAATGAGAAAGTGATCTTCATAAAATATTTAGAGGACGTCTTGAGCTTTTCAAAAAGGTCTGGTTTGCAAAAATTGGAGTTCGTTTGGGCCTCCAAACATTATTTCAAATACAGGCCTGGAAAGCTGCTATGAACCTCTCCGTCCAGCCAACTTGAAGAGGCCATAACTTGAGCTTCTGAAGTTCAAATCAGATGGTTCTTGAGCCTAAACTTATCTACTCATCCAAGGCTACAACTTTCGTGAAGAGCCCGAGTTAAGATTCAATTGTTATCTAATAGAAAACGGAGCAGAAAGTTGACGACTGTTGGCTGCGCGCGAGAATAAGGAAAGTAAAGCAAAGAAAAGAAAGAAGAAAAAAAAAAGGGAGTGTGAATAGTCAAAAGGGACGGATGTAGGTAAGGCTACATGGCTGATTAAAAACAAAAGAAAAATGAAAAAAAATAGGAAAGCAACTAGGTGGGCTGCACAGGAAAATAAAGAAAGAAAGAAAGAGAAAAGTCTTGGCCCACAATCTCACAATTCACACGGGTGAAGAAGAAAAATGCTACAGGGCGCGTGGTCTTGAAGTTGTGCAGCTGAATTAGAAATGGCAGTGGGCCCAGGTGCTGACTCAATCAAGGGGCTTTAGGGCGCAGGCACTAAACAGTTTTAAAGGGAATAAACATAAAAAAAAAAAAAAAGAGGGGGGCTGCTGCGGCAGTAAACAACAACAGGAGTGCGGCGGCTGGAGAAAAAAGAAGAGAAATACAAAGCAGTGTGCGGCGCAGGAGTTGAGCAGAGAAGAAGAAGCCGTAGCTACTCCATGACTCGATTTTTCTACGTAAAATTTACGTTATCCATCTTGTACATGGGTAACTAAATTTTCAAGTGGGGTTAGGGATTACTTTGCACCATAGATGGTTATTTTAATTTATTTTGATTCCTGTACATGGTTTTAATTTGTTAAATTCTTCGTTGATCATTCATAATTAATTGTTGGATTTTATTGTCCGAATAATTAAAAGTTTTAGTCCGTTTATAGATTCAGTCATGCTTTTTCTATCGAATGGATTAATGTTTTGATTATTTTTTGGAACAATTAAATATTTATATTGATTCAATTCTCTGCTGCAGTATTGCTTGTCGGGTATATTGTCGTCATTGTATTTTATCAATGTGAATAATAATTTGAGTGATTTAAAGATAATGAATGATTTTTCGAAGGGTTATTTTTAGTCTAATTTTGATGCATAATTTTAAATCTTCCGATTGAGATTTTTGGAATTTAATTTCTCATTTGAGTTATCTGTGAATTAAAAATAATTGAAATACCATATATGTGCAAGGGATTCCCGACACTCCACTGTTCGTTAAATTTGAATATTTTTTTCCATTAATCAATTTGTTTAATTTTTAATTTGCATTCAAAAATCATTTTTTTTATTTTCTTTTCTTGTTAACCGTCTAATACTTCTGTAGTTTCAGAAATTCTGTTTATTATTCTTTTAATTAAGTCTCCCTGTGGAATCGACACCCCAAAGCTACACTACAACTACCGCGTTATTCTTTGGGCGTAATCAGGTGACGAAGGGAAGATTCTTGGGATGCATTGTCTCTCAAAGAGTTATCGAAGCGGACCCCACTCAGATCCAAGCCCTGATTGGACTGAAGTCACCAGAAACCAGAAAAGACATTGAGGCGCTGAATGGTAGAATCGCGGCACTAAGTAGATTTATCTCCAAGTCCACTGATCGCTGCCTACCCTTCTTCAAAGCTTTAAAGGGCAACAAAGCTTTACAATGGATGGAAGAATGTGAGAAAGCTTTTCAAGAACTGAAGGAGTATCTTGCCTCTCCAGAGCTTCTGTCAAAACCAGTACAAGGGGAAAAGCTACTCTTGTACCTTGTAGTCTCTGAAAACGCGGTCAGCTCCGCATTAGTCAAGCAGGACAGGGGAGTACAGAGGCCCATATTCTACGTCAGTAGGGCACTACTCGACACAGAAAAGAGATACCCAGAGGTTGACAAGCTAGCCTTTGCTTTGGTAATATCAGCTCGGAAGCTCCGACCTTATTTCCAAGCTCATCCAATTGAAATCCCAACTGCCTATCCTCTGAAGTCAATATTGAGGAAGCCTGAGGTGTCGGGAAGATTAGTGAAGTGGTCTGTGGAGTTAGGGGAATTTGACATATCATATGTACCACGAAACTCCATCAAAGGGCAGGCCTTGGCTAATTTCGTTGCCGAGTTCACCCCGGCACTTCAAGACAAGGCACAGCTCATCGAAACTTTAGGAACCTGGCTGCTCTATATCGATGGGTCGTCAACCGATCAGGGCTCAGGAGTGGGCCTGGTATTACAGTCCCCTGATGGGCTCTCGTCAGAAAAAGCAGTTAGCCTGGGATTCAGAGCTTCCAACAATGAAGCAGAATATGAAGCCCTAATCCTAGGCATGAAGTTGGCTCTGGAATGCGAGGTTCAGAACCTTAAAGTCTTCTCAGACTCCCAACTGGTAGTAAGCCAAGTCCTGGGAGAATTCTCCATTAAAGATGATAGGATGCTTCGGTACTCCGAACTGGTGAATTATTTGAAGCACTCCTTCCAGACGTTCACTATCCAGAAAATAGAAAGAAGCCAGAATTGTAGAGCAGATGCTTTGGCAAACATGGCGTCCCGCCTAAAGTCCGAAGCGAATTCCACAGTAAAAATTTCCTACCAGCCAAGACCCAGCATAGAGGAAGCCTAAGTTGCCCAAATTACTGAATAGCCCCAGAACTGGATGACCCCAATCCTCCAGTACCTAGAATCCGGGCTCCTCCTAGAAGACAAAAACAAAGTAAGAAGAATCCGAATTAGGGCGGCTCAGTACCTGATCCTGAACAACAAGCTTTATAGAAGGTCTTATTCTCAACCCCTGTTAAAATGCTTAGCTCCAGAAGAATCACAATAAGTCTTGGCTGAAATACACGAGGGTATTTGCGGGAATCATAATGGGGGCAGAACGATAGCTCACCGAGCTCTAACTCAGGGCTACTACTGGCCCAGCATGCTAAGGCAGGCTAAGGAGTACGTCCAGAAGTGTGACAAATGCCAAAGGTTTGCCCCATATCAACACCAGTCTCATCACGAGCTCATCCCGATTACTAGTCCTTGGCCCTTTGCTCAGTGGGGGATGAACATCGTGGGTCCATTACCCAAAGCCCCTCCAAACAGGAAGTATCTTTTGGTAGCCATTGACTACTTCTCTAAATGGGCCGAAGCTGAACCTCTAACACACATCACAGAGAAGGAAGTTGAAAACTTCACCTGGAAGAACATTGTCTGCAGGTTCGGTATACCACGTGTGATCATCTTTGATAATGGGACACAGTTCACTAGTAAAGTCTTCAAGAAATTTTGTGAAGATCTCAACATTAGACAACACTTTGCCTCTCTAGGCCACCCGCAAGTGAATGGGCAAGCAGAGGTCACCAACCGAACGATCCCTGATGGATTAAAGAAAAGGTTGGAGCAGGCTAAAGGAAAGTGGGCGGAGGAACTCCCCGGTGTTCTTTGGGCCTACAGAACAACTAGAAGAACTCCCACCTCTGAAACTCCCTTCTCACTGGCCTATGGTACAGAAGCAGTAATCCCGGTTGAGATCGGTATGCCAACTTTAAGGACTGAAACCTTCGAACAAGAATCCAATGATCAACAGCTGACAGAAAATTTGGATTTACTTAAAGAGAAAAGGGATCAAGCCAGCATCAGGATGGAAGCCTATCAGTAGAGAATGGTCAACAAATCCAAGGTGGGGCTCAAGACGGTCAGCTTTCAAGTTGGAGACTTTGTCTTAAGGAGAGCTTTTCTGAACACCAAGGATCCCACCATGGGAAAGTTGTTACCCAATTGGGAAGGCCCTTATAGAGTGACAAAGGTTGTTAGGCCTACCACCTACTGGCTAGAGAACATGACTGGGAAGCCTATTCCTAGGCCTTGGAATGTAGAGCATTTGCGGAAGTATTATCAATAAAGATGTTTCTTTCTTTTTAATACCTCCATAAAATGTTCATCTCTAATGCACGGGCCTTCAGTGCCTAGTCCGTCTATAATGCACAGGCCTTCAGCGCTTGGTCTATCTATAATGCACAGGCCTTCAGAGCCTGGTCCATCTATAATGCACAAGCCTTCAGAGCCTGGTCCATCTATAATGCACAGATTCTATGATCCCGTCCATCTAAAGACAGAAGTTCCAAACATCTTCAACTAAAGTCCGACTACTATTTACACAAGTTTCCTAGATCGGAATACCTCAGAGCTGATAGTTAGATTATTTGGCTTATGTACCAACAAGCAACGAATACTACAGTACCGAGTAGGCTTAAAGTACTTTGGCTCAAGGCTTCAAGTTTTATGTAAGTTTCTTTGATCTACTCTTAGAACATACAGAAGAGTTATTCATCAGAAGTGCACGAGAAGGTGTTTTAACTCCAAAAGAGCACATCCAAACACAAAGTACATCAGATTTGAGGAGAAGGAACTCAATTTTATTGATGATTCAGAAAATTTATATCAGTACAAGAAGACTGGAAATAAAACAAGTACACGAAAGACATCACTACGTTTTACAGAAGCGACAAAAAGACATCACTGCGTTTTTGCAACATCATGGCTTTCTTCCTTGAATGAGAAAGGGACCCAAGTTCCAAACCTCCATTACCGCCGTTGCCGGCTCCATTTGAAAGGAAGGAACCCTGAACCCTAATCTGCATCAAGAAGCACCCAGGCCATTTCATCATCACTGTCACTGATCTCAAGACCAACGGATGATGAGGGCTCTGGGTCTTAGGAGACCTCCATTCTCCACCTTTGTTTCCCTCAAATTCACCATGACACCTCAGCCGGCTTGAGCAAGGGTCTGTGCCAAGACACAAAGGGAAGGAGGCATCCCAACTTCTTCTTCATCACCAATGCTCCAAGCCTCGATTAAATCAAGGAGGGTCCACCTCCAATCGGAGAAATCTCGACCGGATGCTAAGATGGACAAGAAGATGTTCGTCTCCTCTAATCCTTCCTTGGAGACTGAATCAAAGGGAAGGTTAACTCTCGGCCACAATTCAATCATTCCCAACTCAGACTGAAAATCGTCAATCATCTCCGGGCAAACGGTAAGCCTCTAAAAGACATTCAAATTCTCTCCGATGGGGAAACAGTCTGAGAGCAAAAGTGAAGGGATGGGGCACAACTGTATGCTCCTCTCTCATATATATAGACCCTCGAAGCCCAAAAGTCACCTAGTTGGACCGTCGCTGTCACACCCCGAATTCTGACCGAACCGAGGCGCGACTGACGAGACAGAGAGTAAAATAAATAAAAGTACAAAAGTAATTAGATTCACCAAACATGCGTCCATCACCATCCATACATCAAATAACATCGAATACATTGTTCATCAGTCATTCGGGCTTAAGCCCTTACATAACAAAATACAAGTTTCACGAATCACAAATACATCATAGGCTTCACCCTATCAGGGCATCACCGAGTCTCTAGTGGCTGGAGGATCCTCATCTGAAAATGTTGCCCACGAATGGGTCAGCACAACTGCTGGTATGATGAAATGCTAATGCCAGAAATAAAGCTAAGGCGTGGCATGTGCAAAGTGTACATTTATTTCTAAATGACATTCAAGCATCGCAGTAATATATATGAATGGTATGCATGACACACCCATGCACAACTCTATGCCACACCCATGTCTCATTTACGGGTACTCCTCGATGGCTCGAAGTACCAATGCAATGGCCAATTTTGGGTTTTTCACCACAGGATCTACACCCTCATAATGCAAAGCACCACGTGCTTACCCATGCCATGTTCTCAAAGAATTCATCATATGCCAATATGCCAATGCAATCTCAATGAACACGGATCTCAATAACATAACATGCTCGGATAATAAGAAATAAATCACTAGTCAGTTTCATATACATGCATATCTCATATGTTCGTACATCACGATTCATGTTCTTCACTTTATTAACTTGCAAGTAACACATAACATGTGAACAACCAATTCCAAATAAACAGGTAAACACATTACAGATAAACACATACAGCATTCCAGTCATTCACAAATATTCCTAACTTAACTTCATTTCTAACACTAGCAAAACACCATACCTGATGGGTTGGTATCAACCCCAGAAGATCGTGCACTATATGTAACGGAACCGGCAAATGAAAATGCAGGAGATCAGATCGCCCCCTCCTGTCCTGTCAGTGTCCCTAAAAGTAGAAATTACAACTCAGTCTATTGTCATTTGAATTTATGCTATTCATCAAATTTTATGTCTTTGATTCATAAGTTTCTATTCTGCTAAATTAAACTCTACGATTGGTTCTAGGACGTTGAAGAAAGTAAGTTTAGGTTCTCGTAGAACTCAATTCGGACACCGGGGTTGAAAAGGGCAAAACGGTCATTTTGCACTTTACGGGTGTCCTCACATTTCGTGACGTCTTTTCACAAATTGGACTCCACGGTTGAGTCCGGAATGTTTAAGATAATAAAATTTCACTATTTGTTTACCTAATTCGGAGTTCGTTTGACTGGGTTTCAATTTAGGGGCATTTTGGTAATTTTAAAGGTTACTACGGGTCTTTTATTTTTTGGGACCCCATCTCGTAAAACGGACCTCACCATTGGTCTCAGAAGGGTCGAGATAGTCAAAATACACTAATGACTTGTCCCATTTGGACTCCGGGATATTTTTGAATATTTAATTAATTAAATTAATTAAATTAATTAATTAATTAATTAATTAAATTAATATTTTATTAATAATTTAATCAGGTGGGTAAAAGTGAGATTTCCAACAGTTGGGGGGTCAACTTGTAATTTTCGAAAGTTCAGGGTTAAGGTTCAAATTCCAAAAGGTTCAAGGTTCAAATTGAAACTAGTTTAATTTGCTATTCTTAATCAGGTTAACCAAACAGGGGCTAATCCTAGAACAGGGATAGGATATCCCTGTTTCAATTTAATTCCAATTTTCCTAATTTCTTATCCTTGCAACCAAACGGCCAAATTAGGTTTTTAATTTAAAACAGTGGGCTGACACGTGGCAGGGGCGGACCAGCCCCGCCCGACCCGGAACCCGACCCGGTCGCCCATCTCCTTCCCGTTTATCCGGCGAGGCTCCGGTCGCCTTCTCCGGCGCCGGTGGTCGGAATTTCAGAAAATCAGATTTTTAAAAATCGATTTTCTTGGTGTTTTCGAAGCCCCTTTCAATCCCAAATCATTCTAAAGCATTTTTGGAACTTTTTAACACTGTTTTGAAGCTCCTAATCACAACGAAAAACCTAGATTCCCCCCCCATGGCCGTGACCTGCACATCCCTTTTTCTCCCTCATTTTTCAACCGTTTTCTATCATTCTTGTTGCGTTTTAATCCTTACATTATGCTCTATAAGATCCTACAATTTAAATCAATTAAAATGCTCTAAAAAAAATTGAAACAGAAGCACCCACTTACCAAAACTTTCGGATGTTCCCCTTTTTGGTTTGCTTCCCTTCTCCTTCAAGTTCCTCTTGGTTACTTCGGCGTCTTCAGAACTCTCTCTTCTTTGCCTCGTCGGTCTCCTTTCTTCTCTTTTCTCCTCCAACCGAAGACTAGCTCTCCTTTTCTTCTTGGTACTGTTCTCACGTCTCTATATTTCTCTCTCTCTCTCTCTCCTCCTTCTCTCTCTAAAACCACGATCTGACCTTCTCCACCTCTCATCTCACTCCCTACTTCACACCACCAACGCACCTACCCTCTTACACTCCACAGCCCCTCTCTCATGCTGATTTGAGTGTCATATACATAACTCCCACCCACACAACCCACCTACCCACTTAACTCCACAGCCCCTCCATGCTATTGAGTTATACACTCAACTCACACACCACACAACCGGGTACCCACACACCACACACACGGTTACAAACAATACATACATACACATATATAATTACAACATTTTAACACACACACTCACATGATACTTTATACACAATAAATAAATAAATGTATATATATATATATCATATATATATACATACACCCATCATAACAATAATAATAATAATAATAATAATAATAATAATAATAATAATAATAATAATAATAATAATAATAATATTTACAAAGAATAAATAAAAAAAAAAAAAATTTCATGTTATAACAGTCGCAACGGTTAAAAGAGGAGTTGGCCTCGAAAACCCAAAAGACAGCTGTATAAATGAATGGCGTATAAAACCGTCCTTTTGGATACCTAGAAGACGAGATACAAGGCTTCCCCAAGCATATGGTACTGGTCAAACAAACAGAGTCCGATCTACCTTAATACAAAGGCCCTCGGTCCAACATGCAGACCTTTCAGTCTTGGCCATTCCGTTGATCCCTAACGGACCATGTGTATGACAAAAGACCATCAGTTCGAATGCATCTCAGTCCTGATCTGAATAACTTAAGAGGCAGAAGTCTCAATCATCAGAGTGATAGACATGAGACACCAAATTTCTACTACAAAACTTGGCTTCAGAACGAACTGCCTCGGAATTCTTCATAAGTGTGACATAAGATCAATAGTAGATCCCTACTTGTCTGATTGAAATTGCCTTCCTATCTTATCTAAAGAATGAGAAGCAATCAAAATTAGTCTACAGTCATTGTCTTATTGCAAATACAGCTTGAAAGACAACTACCGACCGTTAAGAAGCTGGTCTGGAGAGCTCCAAAACAGCCTCACTTGCAGGAATTTCTCACATCAACCATAAATTCAAAGGACCAACATACTACGCAGCAGTGCAACGCAATACTACATGGGTCAACCAAACACAAAAGAAATGGGATGAAGACATTTGAGAAAGAAAACACTGTTTCATTCAACAAAATAGCCTGTTACATTGGAGGTTCAAAAAAAAAAAAAAACTAAGCAAAATACATATATCCTAAGCCTGATTAGCAGAGGCAGGCTCAACGGCTGAGGAAGGATCGGCGGGAGCAGTATCAACCATCTCGCCTGGGACGGAAACTTTAGTGGGATCGGCAGGGGGAACGTCGATCACCTCGCTCAGAACGGTAACCTCGGGAGGGATAACCCCTGGAGGTACAATCGAGGATATGTCGAAATCAGGAAATTTGGCAAGGAACCTAGATCAGAAGTTGTTGAAGCCAAACATGATCAGGTTGTTGGCCATTCCTTCCAGTTCCATCTTCATCTCCATCTCGTTCTCTAGCTTGGCCTGCTCCACTGCATCCTCAAGCTTTTAATTATAGAGGTACCGCATGCCGTCCATCTCCCTCTGAAGCCTCTTTGCCTGCTGAACAACAAGATTCTTCTCTGACTCCATGACGGTCAGAGAATTCTGGGACTCCTTCAGCCTCTCCGCAGCTTCGTGAGCCTCAGACTTAGCAGTACAGAGCTGAAGCCTGACCTCGTCCAGCTCGGCTTGAAGCTTGTCAACCTCCTCTAAAGGGGGAGAGACCTCCGTCAGAGCAGAAAGGGTGTGTAGGGTCTGCAGTATACAGAGCAAACAAGTTCAGTACCCAACCAAAAACACTTGGAAACAGGGAAAAAAAATAGAGACCCGAAGAACTTACCTTAACTTGAAGAGAAGCCAGATCAGCAAAAATCTTCTCCGACTTTTGGGGCTTAAGTTTGATTGAGCCTTTGGCCCAAAAATCCCTCAGAACCTTCTTAGCTGCCTGATTGACAGTGCCGGGGGCCACTGAGGATGACGTCCCCTTGCCCGCTTGTTTGGATGGGGCTGGGGGGACCACAGAAATAAGGGCAGGTGCCTCCCTCTCCCCTTCAACAGGTTCAAGAGAGGTCGAAAGTAACCTTCTCCTTTTTGTCTGAAGGGGAGGGTCTACTGGGGAAAAAGCCTCCCACACTGCCACAGATGAAGATGGCTCGGTCTCCCACCTAGCCATCAGGTCTTTTGTCAGCCCCTCAACACGTCCCCTAGCAGCCATCAACTTATCACGATTAACAATGGAGGAATGGTCTCGGTTGCTGGGCTGTAAGAGCTTTTTGTATTGCTTCTGAAGCGCGGGAGAAAAGCTCGGCCTCTTCCACACACTCCTAACTGCACAAAAGATATAAAGTTAACCAACTCGGCAATCAATGCACAAAACAAAATCAAAGCAGCCACAAGAAAAATTGGGTCTCACCCTTTGGCCTAGTGGTTCGAGGGAATGTTGAAAGTTGGTCTTGGAAATCCTTATATTCCCATCCTCCCTTTATGAAAAAATACTACTTCTTCCAGGTCTTGTTAGAGGAGGGCACGGAATAAAGGGGTCTGAACCCACTATCAAATGACATATAATAGAGGCCTTCCGACTTCATGTATTTTAGATCCACATTACTACGGATCAGGTCAAGAGACACGTCAACATTATTCATATGCCCCAACACTATGAAGCTTAACAGATGTCTCCAACTATTGAGATTAAGGTCTGTAGGGCAAAGGTTGAACCAACAGAAGAATTGTTTCACAAGGTCGGGAAGGGGGAGTGTCAGTCCCATTTCAAACCAAGTCAAATAGGCACAGATTTCCCCCGCTCTAACATCGCGTGGGCCATCCAGAGGATCCGGGACCCTAAAAGTAACGTTTGAGGGGAGATTGAATTTCTCCCACAACTCTACTAACATACTCTCGGTAATTGCATTCTCACCCTCCTCTCTATGGCCAGATCGACCAGAGGTCTCATCGGCCCTATTTGGGGATTCCTCGAATGTGTCAACTATCCTAACCTCCGGACTGGAGGGGGGCTCTACCAATCTATTTTTAGCATCATCAATGGAAGAAAGGTTCACCAGTTGAAGTTGAGAAATGGTCCTAGAAGAACTGCTCGAACCAGAAGGTGACCCAGGGCCAGACATGGCTGACGAAGGAAAGTAACAAAGCAAAGGAAAGGGAATGTAAAAGGGGCTAAAAATCAAACCTGAAATTAAGAAAGGCTATGAACACCGGATATGCTTCAACCTTCAAAATACGTCAACCGGCGGTGGCAGAGTCTCTGATACTGTAGAGGCAAGTGCAGAAGAAAGGCATAAAAAGTCCTTTCCCCCTCTTTATATACATATTCGAAATATGAGCCTCCCAAGCCGATTCGACACGACAATTGAGGGTAATGATGGCTTCTCAAGTATCGGCTGCGCAATAAATGACCCATTAAACCGACGTCTCAGAACATGGAGAAACAAAAAGTGTGACTCTTCATAAAGCCCATAGCCCTAGTTACGCCCTAGCTCTTAACTAGGGCTCGAGGGGGGGAGGGGAGTAGCTGATATACCACAAACAAACGCACCAATCACCTTGAGACACGTGTGCTTACAGAATCGATAAACTCGGTCATACAAAGCAAGCGTGGCCTCCAGGGCATTCTCATACACATATCTTACAGAACCGATAAACTCAGTCATACAGAGAAGGCGCAGCCTCCAGGGCATCTTCATACATATATCCTCCAGACCTTATGCTTTGGGCAATATTCACTCAGTACTCCGTATGGTTCCGACCTTGTTGTTTCCTTAGCAACTGTCGAGCAGAGAATAAGGAAATAGTCTTCAACAAGGAAACTGCTATCTATGATTATCTCTATCTGCGGTGCAATATTCACACAAGGTAACTGCAATCTCCGATGATCAAATTTCTATATTCACGGCTCCGAATCCTAATCAACTTAGGAAGGCCACAGTCTATAAATTAAACCCTACAGGTACGCTTTATTTTCATGCTCATTCTTTGGCTTTCAATACAGTCTTTTCAATTCAGTTTACTTACTTAAGCATCAAAGCGGCTACTGCCGGAGCTAATCCGGTGGCCCTCTGATCCCCCTTTTGAGTGTTTTACAGGTCTTGGAGCCCAAATTTCTTGCGAGCCGAAAAGTGCAGCATCAAACGTAAATTACTTTGCTTAATTGAATCGGGATATTACAAATTCTACCCACCCTTCAAAATTCCTAGCAAGATTGTTACTTTCTCCTTCTCTAATTTGATTGTCAAAATGGCCATCACCGAAACCTCTCCAGTGACCTTGTTTGCTTCTTGTTGTCTTGTTTATCAAGCCTTTACAAATTTTTACCACAACAATACTCGTATATGCTTCACTTAAAAATGTACATGCACGTTTATTAATCGCGCTTGGCAAAAGTGATCATCGTCCTATTAGCTTTGAATTTGACACATGTAACTTTAAATTTTCCTATGGTAAGTGTGCTAGAAACAACATTCCTGCTCGATATCTTGTGCCCGAGGCCAAAATCACCAGTTGGCTCAGCCGGGCTAAGCCCCCACCCCTCTAGGAAACAAATTATATATATAAATTTTTGACTCTTTTCAAACTAGCTCGTCCAAAATTTTGGTCCAATTCAATCTTTATTCATCATTTTTTTCATTTCTCCCCCAATTTTACTCCAGGCCCAATCTTTACCCACCATTTCTCTCATTTTTCACACCAAAATTCCCACAAATGTTTTTCAAAAAATTTCCCACCCCCTAACCTTTTTTCTAGTTCCGTCCTTCATGTTTACTGGGTTTACCCAATGGAAGGATGGATTAAAATCAACACTAAACACTAATGGAAGTTTTGAACTTAATCTTAACTGCAAGGCAAAAGGGCTTAGGGCTTGCAGAATATGTGGGTAATGCAGATTGTCAACTTAAACTCTCAGCAATTCGCAAATTACTTTTAGACTTGGGCTAGTGGCTACAAGCAAATCCATGTAGAACTAGTTATTTTCATTTGTTGTTCATCTCCTGTCTTACATAGAACCACCACATGACAGTGAACCCTTTTCAATGATCCCCTAAAAATACAAGCCACAACACACACAACACCATTAAAAAGGCGCACGCCCCCCAATAGTATATTTTCAGTCGCATTCAAGAATGTGCGGTTTTCCGGAAATGATCTTCCACCCACCCTGCCATCTTTATATAGGAAGCCAATTCTGTTGCCGATTGATTGACAAATTCGGACACAGGCATAATCCATCGAAAATTGGAATGTCCTAACTAAAAACATTATTGTTTGGTTGGAGCAGATCCTTCAAAAACCAGACATTATGTCAAAATTTGTTGGTACAGAATCCTTTGCGTAAATTACAGAGGAACATTTAAGATCAACATAAATTACTGGAAACAAGGCAAACCACCTACCAACATAAACACTAATCTGTCTTTCACATCCTTACATAAATCTTATGTTGCTACTTGTAAGTCTGTTTTCCTTCGCTTACAAGAACACCACCATTCTCATGTATACCTGTTACCAAAACAAGGGGGAAAAAAGGAGGGGGGGGGGGGGGGGGAGAGAGAGAGAGAGAGAGAGAGAGAGAGAGGAAGAAGACCACACCAAAGAGATGAAAACAAAACAAAAACAAAAACAAAAAATGTGAGTGAAAGTAAAAATTCCAACCCAAAGCCAAGCTCCCTCAAGCAATCAAGCAACCAAAACCCCCTGCCATAGCAACTCTTTAATACTTTAAATGAACCCCATGAACAAGCACTGACGCTAATCAGTCTGCAATATGCCTACTAACAGCATGGAAGAGCGCATTCATTTATTCTTCTCTTCCTCATCATGGTATTCTTCTTCATCATAATATTCATCATCTTCATCTTCATAATCATCATTGTCATCATAGTATTCTTCATCATCTTCCTCGCCATTTTGCAGCCTTAAACTCTCTTGAATTCGGTCCCTGATGGCTGTTCCCTGATAAACATGAATGGTGAAATAAGAATGGTGGTGAAAAAAGGATATATATATATATATATATATATATATATATATATATATATTGATTGGTGTGGGTGTGGGTGTGGGCATTTCTCAGGTCCACTTACTTTTTTTTTAATGGCATAATGAAAAATAGGGTGTTTTCAGTTATGCATATATGTGGCTCACCATTTTATGGCAACCTTCTTCGAACATCTCAAGAAAACCAGCAACCCAGCGGTCAGCATTTTCCACCAACACATTCGGATGCATAGCAGCAGTTTTGGCAACAGTTTGAATCTGTAATACAAGAGCGGAGGGAATCATATCCTTTACAATTGAGGACGTTACACTTCCTAAAGTAACATGTTTAGAAGTAATTACCCAAAAAACCAAAGCATGTTTTAGATGTATTGGCCCTAGGGACTGATGGAACTTCTATTAAAAAAAAAAGGATAATTTTGTCCTTAAAATACAAAAAATAAATAAATAATAAGAATAGTGTCAATTTTAGGAAAGTAATTGTTGAGCATATGAAGCAATGGCATAGATATACATACTGCTTAAGTGGAAGTTCAATCCACATGGCAAAGACTCAAGTCAACAATTGACAAAACTAATGGCAATTACAGAAAGGTTATGCTGCATTGACAACCTTAATCATATGAACACTAGTTCTTTTATTAATCATAGTGGGGTCACTAAAATGGGTGTTTTTCACCAACCTGCTGAGTTCAATTTTGACTGTAAATGGGTGAGTTTTTGTTGTTCCGGAGCCAGTCCATCAAGTTTTGCACAAAGTAGTAGACGCATAACAATAGAGGGTTTCCAGAAAAATATATTGGTATGATAAGGACATCTGTGATGGAGCTATAACTGGCATGGGAAACATGGAGACAGAAAAGAACATTTTTAATTGATACAAGAAAGTAGGAATACAAACCAAGTCAGAATTACAATGAGATGCTTAGAATCAAAAAGTTTACAATGAGTCGGACTCAGGAAGAATGTGGAAAATAAAGTTGTTGACACACTACAAAAGAAACAATAGCAAAGACCCAAAAGCAACCGGTTTCTTTGTAACCATCTCAAACCCCATATAAGTGAGGATCAAATAGAACATTGGCCCAGAAAGAAGAGAAAGATCAATGAAATCGACAAGTTGACTGAATAATGCACTATATATACAAACCTCTGTGTGTGTGTGTTTATTATTAACACCCAAATTGACCAACAAATTCATGCACATCAAATATATATAGTCTATATAATATAAAATTCCTACTCCTCTTCATCAACTTTTAATAAATCCTTTCCTTGTACAACTATTATGAAGATTTGATTTGTTCCAAAATGATTTATTTTATTCGAATTGAACAAGAATTTGTACTTCAACAACTTGCATGAAAGGATATTTTTTTCTGTAGAATCAGGATTTGAAGTTATCCTGCATTGAAATGAAAGTCTAAATGTAATGTATTGTTTTATATATAAATGTTGGATTAATGTAGATTTTTTATATTTAAAAAATCTCCATTTAACAAAATTATGTATAGAGAAGATATAATTTCTTTCACTTTATAGTAAACCGTTATGTATATTAGAGTTTGGTGCATTCAGTGACAATGATGCAATAAAAGCCAGATCACACCACTTAATATACATGCATATACATACAGATACAAACATTTTGAAGATGCAAAATCAATTAAAAGTTTTCCTAATTGAATAAGTATGGAATCCTGAAAATTCATATTTGAATAAGTATTGAATTCGAATTTCAAATTGTAAATCCACTAGAGTTGCTTCTTTTGTGCATTGTTTTGCGAGTGGGAGAGTGAGTATTTGGAAAAATAATCTGGATTATATGTGTAAGGACAAGAATTTCAGATTTTTAAGGATTAAGTCAAAAGGGATTCTAGGCTAGCAGGTTTTCCTTGAATCAATCAATTAATTAGATAACTTGAACATCCTGAGAGACAATTCAAAAGTGTTTGATTAATCTGTAAGAAAGCATTATGGGGGCGGCATCATCATCAATTTATCATCATGAATGTGAGAGCAAAGCACTCTGCTCCATTCCCAAAAACGAACCCATGTCCTTTGGTTGAAGGAAAGAAAATAGATTATCGTCAATTATATTCACAAGGTCGCAACATTCCCTTGTCCTTTTTAGCTTTCTTCCAATCATGATGCTTGGATTTCAACTGTCTTGGATGTTTTTATGGCTGATTGTCTTTCTAATTCAGCTATTGGGGGTTGTTTGGGGGCTTACTTTTCAGCAAGATTTTCATGATTGGATGCTGTGTTCAATGAAAACTTTGTTGGATCTGTTGATGTGTTGTCCCAAGTTGGATGAGTCGGACTCCATATGAGGCTCTTTTTGGAAGAGAGGGTGTTAGCTTCCCTTTCAAGTGGATTTGGTGGACAACGACACCCTTAAAGGTGGTTTTTTTTTTTTTATTCGCAGTTAATCTATTCTCACAACATATAATCTAAGCAAAAGAGAGTTTTACCTAGTTAATAGGTGCAGCATGTGTAAAAGGTAGGAATAATCAGTGCATCTTTTGTTTTTGCATTGTACAGAGATTTGACATCCTTGGAACTTGCTTTTGTTGCCTTTGTGTTGTCTTCGGTTATGCTGATGACAATTTTGGAAATCTCTTCTAGTTGGAGTGGTCATCAGTGCCATAGGAGACACAAATTTGGAGTACAACCTTTCTTTGTTTATTATGGTGTCTTTGAAAGGAGTATAATCAGACAATTTCTGAAAAGGAAGAGAGGTCCATGAGGGACTTCAAAGATTATTTTTTAAATTTTTTTTAAATTCTTAATATTTTTGGACTATAAAGAGTTTCTCTATAATGGTGGACCCTTTTGTGGAGTTTTTGAGTGATGTGAGTTTGATGTAATGAGCGACATCGTGTATCAAAAGCCCTTTTTGAGTTTTTGTGGGGATTATTTTTGCTTTTCTTTGATACATTCGTTATGTACTTGAGAGTGCCTCCCTCTCTTTGGCGTTTTTCTTAATAAATTATTTTACTCACGAAAAAAAGAAAAAGATTAAAATGCCATTCGAGTCAACATGTCCACCAAATAACCTATCTTTTTTCTCTCCCTTTATTTCTCTTATTTGTGTCATTCTCTGCCTCACAACAATGAGTTGTCATTCCATGCAACAACACAAGAAAACTGCCACAAGGGTTAAAATTGCAGTATAGGTCACAATCTCAAAGGGCCACTAGATGATTGGGTCGCTGCATCGTGGATTAATATTGGGCAATATGCAAGGATATACTCGATTTAAGGTTCAATATTTTAGTAGAAAAATCATGAAAAATCCAAAGCAAACTAATTGGATGCATTAAAAACCAAAAAGACAAAATCCAACACATACAGCATTGTCTAAATGATCAATATATTTGATAGTGGACTAGCGTATCATAATATTATATAACAATTAAGTTAGAAATAATCAAAATAATTCAAAGGTATCCAATATAGGTCCTGTTTGGGGTAGCTTTTGCACCCCACTTTTGCATTGCGTTTGCATTTGTAGAAGCTGTCTCAGGAAATGTGCTTGGCCATTTGACCAAACTTTTAAAAAAAACTTGTGTTGGTTTACTTCTCCAAACACACAAAAGCGTGTTTGGGGACAACTTTTGCGTTTGGAGAAGCAACCTCACCCAATTCTATCATAAATATATAGTAAGTATCCACTACAAAACATCCTCAACTCCCTTGTCATCAGCATTGTCATGCTGTTGATATTCTTCAGCATTTGATGATGGAAATGGGGGCATCATACTGCATGGACCTTAAAAATGGAGTCATTGGTGCATTATAAATAAAAAGTTTAAAATTGCCTTATAAATTCTCTTTCCTAGGGTTGGCGCTATTTCTTGAAATCTGAAATCAATAATTTAAAAATATTAAACTTCATTTTTGAATATATAATAGTGCATTTTTTATCAAATATAACATTGATGTTGTCTTAGCTCAAATAATATTTAATGTATGTTTTTAATTTTTAAGTATAAAAAATTCAAAAACTTTTAAATTTTTAAGTATCTTATCATATTCGAAAAGCTAGAAATAAATTAAAGTAATACATTGCTACTCCAAGATCTAGCCAACAAAACTTATATTTATAATAAATATTATTTTGTATTAGTTTTTCTCTGTCTTATTCTTTGTATAATTTTTTCTTTGTCTTATTCTTTTGTGTATATATATATATATATATATATATATATATTTTTTTTGTATATTTTTTTTCGATATGATTACCTAGCCTTTTCCTTTTGGCTTGACTTTAGACATTATGACTAAGTGGTCTCTAATTTCATTATTTAGACTAGCTGGTCCCTTCTATTTGAAACGCGCGTGGTTGATCAATGCAAACTTTAAAATATAATTAAAAAATAAAATAAATATATATGGGGCTTATGTTTTGCACTTGGAGAAGTTGAGTGAGAAAGAGAGAGATGGCTGCTTCGCACAGTGCCAATTGCTGTGTCTTCTCTCTCTTTTTTTTTTTTCTTTTTCTTCCTTTTTTTTTCTGCTTCACATAAGAGAAGATAGAGATCATCCTTCTAGCAAGATTTCTTTGTGATCTGGATTAGATCTGAGCTAGATTTGTAGATCTGTGGACTTTGGATTGCAGATCTACAAACAAATCTCAAGGCATCATTCTAAAGTTTCTAGTGAGTCTGAGCAACTGTTTCTATTTGTTTTCTTTGCCATACTACATTCATTTCTTGCATTGTTCCTGCATATTGTGGTTTGTCTGATATGGGACGGCAATATCTCAGGCGATATGCGTGAGATGTCACAGGATACAGGCTGAGACAGCTGTTTATGAATTTTTGTTGTAATGTGCATTGGATTTGTGTTGGCAGCTTTTGATACCGAAACGTCACAGTATTGGCTGAGACTTTGACCCATGAACCACCATCACCCATCACCTCTCTCTCTGATGTTGGGTCTACGAGCTCTGTTTCTATTGTCCATGATCAAGTCCATATCCCCTCACTATCCAGTAATTCACCCAGCCCCACTCACAGCACACCTTGTCCCCCTCGTACAATTATATACAAAAAAATCCACAAGAAAATGAATTAAATTATACAAAAATCCATAGGAAATTGAATATATTTATTTTGCGCGCACACATTTTTTTATATATCTATATGTCTATATATAGATATGCTATAGGTGTTTGTATGTGTGTAGGTATTTATGTATGTATATTTGTGTATGTATGTGGTAAATGAGGAAAGAATAGATAGAAAGAAAATCAAGTTGTACATTGTGATTGGCCTCGTCTCTCTATCAAATTTTATTTAAACAGATCACCTCCTCAATTTTCATACCCTCTTCTGATATTGGATCAATGGCAATCTCATCGGTGTAGTTTTTGGAGGTTGGTTTGGTGTGAGGAAGTACATCAGATTCGACCCCAGGGGAGGTGTGGGAATAAGCTCTTCTTTTATACTCAATTGATGCTGTATTGCTGCTGTCAGACCTTTTAATTATTGTGAATTTGATTTATATTTCTCACCTTTTGTATTGCAATCATCCATGTTAGGTATTCATTTGAGTCAAACCTATTTAATGGACATGTTTCTTCTCGACTGTTTTCCACAAAGCATGGCTCCACTTTGTATGTCCTACCAAAACTTAACTTTTGTTCCATTGCCCACCTCAAATTTGATAAGATGGAGACAGTAATCAGCCCCATTCCTTGTAGACCTCCATAAACCTACCCTATAAAGGACATTAACCTCATTGGAACTCCAACGTATGTTCTCATTCCCAAACTTAGCTTCTATAACCAATCTCTATCTAGTGTTGATCTCCTCCGCATAACTCTAAAGCCATCTGCCAAGCAAGGCCTTATTCAAGGCCCTCATATCCTTTATCCCCAACCCTTCCTCCTTCAAAAGTAATTTAACTCTGTCCCATCGAACTAAATGCAGCTTCTTATCCTCTTCCTTTCCCTTCCACAAGAATTCTTGTTGCAAACGTTTCCAATATTTTTTCAATAGACGCTAGAATGGAGAAAAGTGACATAAAATACATAGAAAAGCTCCCAAGAGTGCTATTTATAAAAGCAAGCTTCCCAAATAGCCTTTGCCTTAGAAGAAGCTCCCAAAGGAAGGCTAGAGTAAATTGAAAGAAAGGAGCTCACCTTACGATTCAAATTACAAGCTAAATCCTCTACCTCCCACACTTCTCTTATTGGAATAATCTCACTCTTGCTGTTGTAAATATTGACCGAATCTATAACTTAATTTAGGCATTAGATTAATTGATTGATTGTAAGAACTAATTTAGGATAGTTTCCTTATTTACTTGTAAGTTGTGACTATAAATCTTGACCTCCTAGAGAGAAGAATACACATTTTTCATTCTCAAAACCATCTTCGACATAGTATCGGAGCAAGTTTTCTAAACTATAACTTCTCTTTCTCAGTCCTCCACTTCTTAGTGCCTCTCGTCTCCCTCGGCCCCTCTCGGCTCCTTCGGCACCTCTTAGCACCTCTAGGCCCAACCTATCGTCACCCTCGGCAAAGCCTCTCGGCTCCCTCAACTCAGCCAGCCTCGACCAGCTTATCTCGCTTCCCAAATCTTTAGTCTAGCAACTTTTTTGTCCTATCATGGCTGATAAATTGGACACCAAGAACAACAAAGAGTATAATTCTATTCTTCAACGTGCCAATGCCTCTTCTACTTCCACAGCCAATTTGGTCTCGTTAGGTAACACGTCTTCATTCTTCTTCCAGTACTCCTTGCATTCTTGATTTTGGGGCGCTGATCATATTACAGGTAACTTGTCTCTTCTTTCTAATATTTTTTGTCATTCTTCTCCCTCATTTGTCACTATTGCTAATGGGACTAAAGATTGTGTTCAAAAAATTGGTAGTTTTTGCACTTCTGATCTCACTTTTTCATTTGTTTTATACATACCCTAATTTCCTTTCAATTTGCTGTCTATTCATAAACTTACCTAATCCTTCAACTATCCAGTGACCTTCTATCACTCTTATTGTGAATTTCAGGATCTAAAGACGAAGAGGATGATTGGTGGGAAATATGAGAAGAATGGACTCTACTACCTTCAGTCATTTTGTCAGTCGACTCCTTCTGCACTACATTCCGTTGTTTCTCCTTGTCAGTGGCATTGTCACCTTGGACACCTACCTTCTGCAAATCTTCGTCACTTAGTTCCTACTTTATCTGATTTTTCTAGTTTTAATTGTGAGACATGTAAACTTAGTAAGCATCATAGAGTTTCGTTTCCTTTACATGCTGACACTCCTTGTTTCCAATCTTTTGCACTAGTTCACTCTGATATTTGGGGACCATCTTGGACCGTTGTTCTCGATATTTTGTTACTTTTATTGATGACCATTCTCGTTTGACATGCGTTTATGTGTTTAAAAATCGTTCTCAATTGTTTAATGTTTTTCAGAAATTTCAAATCAATTCAATGCCAAATTTTTAGCTTTTCGAACTGATAATGCTAAAGAGTATAAAGACAATCATTTTAAATAATGTCTCGAGTCCAAAGGCCTTATACACCAAACATACTGTGTCGCCACCCCTCAACAAAATGAGATTACCGAAAGAAAGAACGATCCCATCCTTGCTGTAGCTCGTATCTTTACGATCCAGATGCATGTTCCCAAGTGTTTTTTGGGGGGATGCTATCCTTATAACTGCATATCTTTTAAATAGGATGCCTTCTCGCATTCCACAGGGAAAATCACCTTTTAATATCATGTTTCCTGATAAAACACCTTTCTCCTTTTCCCCCAAAGTTTTTGGATGTGTTTCGTTTGGCATAACTTGCAACCTGGTCGTGACAAACTTGCCCCTCGTGCTTATAAATGCATATTTCTTGGTTACTCAAGCACACAGAAAGGTTACAGATGCTACAGTCCTATCTTACATAAGCACTTTGTGCTGATATCACTTTCTTTGAGATTGTTCCATATTATTCTCTAGAAGGAAGTCAGCTACAGGCACCATTATTTTCTTACCATGTTTTACCTACTATTGTTCCTATCGTTGTCACCAAGTTGCAACTCCAGTCACTCTTTCTACTGGACCTTTTCTCTCACATCCTCTACCTACCTCGTTGTCTGTCAATCCATCGCACTCTTCTAACTCTGATCTTAATCTACCCATTACAGTCCGTAAAGGTACACATAATTGCACTGCTCATCCTATATCTAACTTTGTCTCTTATGATCATTTATCCTCTTCCTTTCAAGCTTTCTCTCTGTCCCTGTCATCTCCTGTTGCTCCTAAATCCTACAAGGAAGCTCTTTCCCATCCTAGTTGGCGGACCACAATGGAAGAGGAAATGCGTGCTTTGAAATTAAATCGTACTTGGGCTCTTGTTCCTAAACCTACTGGTGCTAAAATTGTTGACTGTCATTGGGTCTTCACAATCAAGCAAAATCCTAATGGTATTGTTGATTAGCTAAAGGCTCGCCTTGTAACCAAACGTTTTACCCAAACCTATGGCATTGATTACACTAAAACTTTCTCTCATGTTGCCAAATTGAATTCTGTTCGGGTCATCATATCTCTTGTTGCGAATCTCGATTGGCCTCTTCATTAGCTCGATGTCAAAAATGCCTTCCTACATGGTGATCTTGTTGAGACTGTTTATATGGCTAAACCACTTGATTTTAAGTCCAAAGGAGAGTATGTTTGCGATCTTCAAAAGTCTATTTATGGACTCAAACAGTCTTCCTGAGCTTGGTTTGATAAATTCAGTAAGGTAGTAGTTTCTCATAGTATGACTCGGAGCCAAGCTGATCCCTCGGTATTCTTTAAGAAGACGCAAAGAGGTATTGTGATTCTAGTTGTCTACGTAGATAATATTATGATCACCGGCAGTGATAAGGCAGGTATCCAAACATTAATTTGCCATCTTGGTTCCATCTTTCTTACCAAAGATCTTAGAAAGCTCTAGTATTTCCTTGGTATTAAGGTCGCAAGATCAAAAGCAGGGATCAATTTGTCTCAGATGTACACTCTTGATATTTTGAAAGATATAGGTTATCTTGGCTCCAAACTTGTAGCTACGCCCATGGAGACCAATCTAAAGTTGATGCCAAATGAGGGTGATTTGGTTGAGGATCCAGATATGTATCGAAGACTCGTGGGTAAGCTCATTTACCTAACCACTACTCGACCTGACATCTCCTATGCAGTTAGTGTTGTGAGTCAGTTTATGACTAGTCCTCGAGTTCCTTATATGGATGCAGTTACTCGTATCTTGAAGTATCTTAAAAATGCCCCAGGATGTGATTTTCTTTATTGATCAACTGGACATCTTCCGATTGAGGGATATACTGATGTTGATTGGACAGGATCACCTTCAAATTGCAAATTTACCACTAGTTATAGTACTTTCTTAGGGGGTAATCTCATGACTTGGAAAAGCAAGAAGCAGTCGGTTGTAGAACGTACTAGTCCTAAGGCAGAGTATCAAGCAATGGCACATACTACTTGTGAGCTGACTTGGTTAAGAATACTTGTGCAAGAATTTGATGTCTAGTATGTGGTCCAACACCTCTCCATTGTGACAGTCAAGTAGCGATTCATATTGCCAACAATCCAGTCTTTCATGAACGGACCAAGCATATTGAAGTTGACTGTCATTTCATTTGATCTAAAGTAGAGTCCAAGGAAATCAATACTCTGTTTGTTCCTTCTGGTAGTCAAATTGCCGATATCTTTACCAAAGACTGTCATCGACTCTATTTGTAGCAAACTGGAAGTTATAGATATATACTCTCCAGCTTGAAGGAGAGTGTTGTAAATATTGACCGAATCTGTAGCTTAATTTAGGCATTAGATTGAGTTTAATCTGTAACTTAATTTAGGCATTAGATTGATTGATTATATTGATTGTAAGAACTTATTTAGGATAGTTTCCTTATTTACTTGTAAGCTGTGACTATAAATCTTGACATCTTAGAGAGAAGAATACACCCTTTTCATTCTCCAAAATATCTTGGACACCTATGTTCATCCTAAGCCCCAACACAACATTGAAACATAAAAGAACACATCTAAGATATCAAAGTTGATCTTCCTTGCACGACAAAAACCAATCATATCGTTTGCAAAAAGAAGGTGAGAAATCTCCCAGCTGTCTTTGATCCGTCCCCCACCCCAAAACCACTAATTAAGTCACCCTTAACAGCTTTGGCCATGCTCTAGCTAAAAGGCTCCATTACTACTACAAAGAGGAAGGGAGAGAGAGGATCCTTATGTTTTAATCCTCTAGGACATCTAAAAAAGGGCGTTATTGAACCATTCACCAAAACAAAAAATTAAATTTATGTAACACTCATTTCCATCCCTCCTATTTATCCCCAAAGCCATCCTCGCTAGCATATACAAGAGAAATTGCTTGTTCACATGGTCATAGACCTTCCATATATCCAATTTGTATATCAACCCCTTCTCATTGCACTTCCTTCTAGAGTCAATGCATTCACTAGCAATCAGCACCGCCTTAAGGATTTGTTTGCTATTCACAAAAGCATTTTGGCTATCTGCCACCCACCCATGATCAAGTCAATTAAAAGGAAGAAGGGGGGACAAGTGAACAAGTTAAAGATGTGAAATTACAATCTAATATGGCATAAGCCTTCCTCTTTTAATGGATTCTGTCTGGCTAGATAAGTGCTCACTCTCTAGTCTCTAGATAAAAAGCCAATTTTTCAACCTCAACTAATGTCATTTTTGAACACCCATAAATACTGTGTTAATCATCAATAAAACCCTTTTCAACATTTAACTTTCACTAAAAGTTGAATTTTTCAACTTGATGTCTTTACCTAGAGACCCATGGAAAATGACCTCGTATCCATAGTTGTTAATATTGTACGATACGTTTCGATACAGCAGAAAAACGGTAAGTCGCGGTATTTTTTATCGTTTTGCACCATATCGTACGATACAGTTCCGATACGATAGCATACGCCATGATACATGCAAAAAACAAAAATGGCAGCTTTTTTTTTGCCGTTTTGGTTAAGGGAAAAATGATGTTGTGTTTCCTTAGTATAAAAACTATTCTGGTTCTTCACTTGCACTGAACAATCACGCTCTCCAACTCTGTCATCGACCCATCAAACTCTAAGTCCCTATTCTAGCAATGTTTGCATTTTGTTTGTATTGTGTAACTTTTACAAATTTCTTTGTGGGTTACATTCTATTTGTACCTTATATATATTTTTTTGTTATAATTTAAAAGATTTGCCTTACCAAAAAAGAAATTTTATTCTAAAAAAATGAAATTTTATTATTGTTTGATTGGAACTTGTAAATGGACTATGGAGTATGGATTATAGAATTTAAGTTGAATTTTTGTTTTTATAAGAGAGTTGAAATGTTATTGATATCATTTTTAACAATGTGCCTTTATATATTCATATGTATATATATTTATAAATATATTTTAAAAAATTGTACGTATCTTATGATACACGATACGATACATATTTTTTGAAAAACGATACAGCCTCCGATACACGTTTCAACAACCTTATTCGTATCTCACCAATAGTTGTAAAAATTATTTGAGCACCACCAATATGAAAGGAAATCCATCAACTTACCGGTCTACCCCACAAAATTTAAGGCCCTTTTTCCTACCACCTCCCATCTTGGCAATCTAAACCTACTAGGTTTTCAGCATTACCTCCTTTATGGTTCATAAGTTGACTTAGATCAAAGGGTCAACTCCTCTCCCAATAACGAAGCCAATATTTTCATGAGATTCTCAAGTGAATATATCTTGTAACAGTGACAGCTATTGTTTTCACACCTTTCATTAAATCAGCAAGCACCGTCTCCTCAAATCCCCCTTACATAGTGACACGTTTGACCCTTTTTTCCCAAGTTGAGCATGGAAAGTGAAATATACAACATTGCCAGATGTAGAACATACTTTTACTCAAATACACTTGCCTGCAGCAAAATCAACTTGTGAAGTTTCAATGTTGGCAGGATTTGATACCAAAACCTGCCTGAAACAATATGTATCAAATCCTGCCTGAAACAATATCTGTGTTGGCTGGATATGAAATCATACTCTCTCAACTAAGAGAACAGAGGATGTCTTAGAAGACCATCACCAAGTGCTCATCCTGTCAATCCAGGATGTGAGGAGTGGAATAAATACAGACCTAACCTTGAGTATGTATTATTAAGTTGTTATCTTAATATTGCCTAAGATCTTGCCAATGGAAAGAGCATAATATCAGCTTTTACAGTTTGATGCTGCTTACATAATAAATAGTATCCTCTGAATTGAATAGAGGATGTTTCATTTATCCCCATTCTTGACTCTGTTCTTGACAACGAAGAGGGCATAATACACCATCAGGATAGATAAAAGAATGCTGTGCCTTGCATAGAAAAAAACTCAGAATGACAGCATCGGTGCAATGCTTGTTTTAATAATAAAGCTTGACCAAAATAATTAAAGAGTCAAGGGACAACAAAAGACAAAATAAGAGTTGAATGCATTTGTGAGAAGAGGTACACCAATTAAACACAAAAGAGAAAATTTTCAGTAGGATGGTTTGGTCATTAACAACAATGACCATTGTCATCAATGAGGATTCAGGAATAATTAGTCAAGTTTCAAGCACTACAAGGATAAGAGAAAGAACAAAAAAAGAATGTGTCAAAATTATGGACAAAAGATATCAAGACCCATGTTATTACACAAAAGTATGACAATGGTAGAGGTGAATAGTGAAAAAAGGATTCGTATAACATATGTTAGATAACCAGTTGCTCCAAAAGCTTAAGCTAATAGAGAATAGGCCAATAATCTATATCAAGTTCACATCACTCCCCCTCACGTGCGACTCTGGTCTCGCATGTGGAGAGGCAAAAAAACACAGACAAATGAGAAGTAAAACAGGGTGCAAATACAAATGGAGAATAAATCCAAATGGAGAAACTTGAACCTGAGACCTCTTATAACCAAAGTTTCGATACCAGTTGGTCAAAAAGCTTAAACTATTAGAGAATGAGTCAACAATATATATTAAGCTTTCTCAACAGCAAGATCCCAAGAAGTTGGAGAAAATATCTAATCAATTTAAATTATCATATCTACCTACATTGAATATGAAAGATAAAGCTCCTTGCTGAGTTATACCTACAATAATTGAACTTCAATAGCTTAATAAACCAAAACTATCAGTGACAAACTTGCATTGAGAGAGATATTGATATTCTCACAAATACCTATATAAAACTACCACTCCCCTAAAAAACCATTGGATATTAGGATACACGTGTACACAATTCCCAACAATCAACCAAACTAAGTCTCGTCTAGCTTGACAACCATTATATAATAAACCATAAAATCAATAAAGTACTCAATGTAGTAAATATTATAAAGCGCTATTTTTGGCATAAACGTAAACATACCTTTTCTCCTACCTTTTCTTGATGTTCCTTTACTTTCTCATGTAGCTTCTTCAGTCTCATGTTCACCCTCAGACGCTTTTCCTGTTTACATTGAACAAAAGCTGTAAAGGTCAGTGAGGGCACTGGACAAACGTATTAGATAAGAAGCCCATTAATAAATGAAGCCCATAAAAATGGATAATTTCAATCAAAATTGAAATGATAGACAAGCATATTTGAACAAAGGTCATGCCTTCACATAGCTAACACCAAGTTCTTTTCTGGTGTATCCACGATCCAAGTTACGCATCACATATTGGTTATAATCTTTAACAATCCTCATAATGATGTCCGATGTAGAGATTCCATCAGTCCGTTTTGTTTCCTTAAACTTCCCAATGGACTTGACCTACAATAAGGGGCTTATTTAATATATAACATTTACATGTCAACAAAGGGAGATATACAGAGATTACAAATAGTACAAAGATTAAAATGACAGATGGAAACAAGAGCAAATATATGAGGCAAAATATACAAAACCATCATGCTTACAAATTCATAAACATCGTTTCCAGCTCCACTAGCATCGGCATAACTGTACAATAATCATTGCCAACGAAAAAAAATGATTACATATACCTCAATGCTTGATTCTTTTTTAATAACATAAAAAAAAAAAGGACAAAGGTCGTGGCAAGGAGAAAGGAAAGCTAGCATAATGAAATAAAAGAAACAGAATATAGTACTTTTCTATTCACATCAAACAATTTAAAAACTTTTTCTCCAAAATAGGCGAGTTCCAGAGCAAGAGAAAAATTGAAGTGTGAAGATGATTCCCATCATTCCTCCAACACAATTACATCCACTATGCAAATCCAAAATCTCAGGGGCAAACTTGTGGTTCAGGGTTGGTTATCCTTACGGAAGTGAATCGTGGGCAACATAATCAATGTTATGCTTGTCAAGAAATTCATGTGTGAGCACCCATGGTGCATTGGGAATAACTTCATCAACCCACCTGCAAGAAAAAACCCAAGTTCAATGCTCTAATCTCACCAAAAATTCCAATATACTACGGAAAAAAGAAAAACACTAAAAAGGAAAACTTCCTCCAGCAGATAACATTGATCAACACACTACCAAAAATAATAATATAGTTTCATGTTTTCCAACTGTGTGTTTGTGATGTAGACATATCTCCCCCCCCCCCCCCCAAACAGAAAAAATAATTAAATAAATAAATAATTTGCAAACATGTGTAAAAAAATAATTTAGTGTAGAATGCATGTAACCAACTTCTGCTAAACTTCAATGCCTTGCAACTATTCGAAATACTATCGAGATGGGAAAAACAAACTCAAGAAACATACTTGCAATGGCGAAGGGATTCATATCGCTCAGATTCAGTCATAACAGTCTTGCCCTTATACTTGTGGGTAATTTCATCGTTGCAACATCCAACCAGCAGGTAAGTGTTTGGGAACCTGATCATATAAATTACAAATTAATCCAAGCCAGTGCATAATTGAACTTAGGGGAGAATACGAATGATAACTATAGACATGCCTATAAACACATACACATGCGTAAATATATACAACACATACGTACATGCACACATGTACATGAAGAAACAAAGATTACACCTTGAATAGACGTATGTAAATTGTAATTTCGTCAAGAGCAATCATATAGAAGAGCTAGTTTCTTCAAAAACCAATCAATCATCTGTTCTTCACAATTAACCCAATTCAACTGCACATATGCCCGCTCATAAAACTAGAATGAACATAGACAGACGCATTACAAAAGAAGTATAAGATTATATATCACAACACACACATCATAACCTGATATGAAACCAAACCCACTAACCATCAAGTAATAGAAAGAACAAAACAAACATAATCCCAATAAACAACTAAAAGGACACATGTATGCAAAAACTAACACAAAGTTTTCACGCATGAAATGGATAATTCAACTTAAGAAAAAAAAAACTCTAAATTAATGCTAGTCCCAAAAAAATGTTATACGGATCAAAACACAGAAAATCGAAGAGACAATATTCTGAAATAAAATTGACAATTGAAGAGACAAAGAGACATATACATATATTTTTTTTATATAGAAGGAAACAGACAGTTTCTTGGCTTGCTCGAGGGAGCCAGCGTGGCCAAAGTGGAAGAGATCGTAGATCCCATCCGCGTAGACTCTGACCGGGCGGCCGGCCGACGGATTGGAACCCGAATGGGCAGTGTTACAGAGCTTGTTACTATTGTTCTGCTTCTCCTCCATTCGACTTCTCTTTCTCTCTCATCGTTTTACCCTCTTCCAGCCCGTTTAAAGCGTGGACGTGCTAGTATCCGGTGCTTCCGGCTTCCTTTTTTAACCCCTTTTATTATTTTATTTTTTTTAATTATTGAGGTTATATTGGTAATTAAGTAAAATTTTATGCAAAGGGAATACTTCAACCATTATTTTCGATCAGATTATTTTCCCTATAAAAAAAAATTGTAATTTCAGTGATTTTCCTTGGGGTAAAGTTTAATTACACATGCATTCTTTGTACTTTAAGAAATTATATTGCCTTTGTTGTGAGAATTTATCTTTTTAACGATATTATTAAAAAAATAAAATTACCTTTTCACTTTTTTTTATTATAAATTGTAAAAATCAAATGTATTAAATTATATCTCTCCCAAAACCTATCAAAAAAAATAACCTTCTTCTTTATTCTCTTTCCTCTTTCTCAAGATCCACCACCCACCCATCCCCCATGGCTCACCCTTCATGGCCACGGAACCACCAATAGCATCATTGTCCACAAGACCCATCTCACTGGCAACCTTTATATTATCAATAAACTCCATGATTAACACCTGATCAACCCAAATGAATGGGTTTTGCAAGTTATCGTTAAAAGTGCTCTCTATTTTAATACCAATGAATCAATGGCTACCATGTGTAGGTTGGCAATGTTTGACGACAAGACAACCGGAATTGAAAGCACTTCACATTTTAACCCAAAATATAGATGATTTACATGCACACATATATGAATTTTTGACCTGACCCAGGTGATTATAAAATTTATTTTCCAGACCCAAGCATGTTTCAACTTATTTTTTGGACCCATGTCCTTTTGAAAAGCGTCTAAGTCTTAGACACCTTTATAAAATTTTTTTGGCCAAAGGCGTATAAGAGTTGGACGCCTTTGAAAGTTTTTTATGGTCAAGTCCAAGCAAACAGAGCCAAGATTTTCTTTGTCATCTCCCTTGGCATTCTTTCTATTGAGAATGAGAACAAGAGCAGCATTAAGATTATCCAGATGCTCTTCAAAACCCCCAAAAAAAAATTCCAAATCAAAAACACAAAAAATAATCTGACCCTAAATAGCACAATCGAAGAACGTGTGGCAAACAAACAACGACGATTTCAACGAATAACATAAAATACAAGAAGTAGCCTTATCTTAACCCATCATAAGATCGAAACATGATGATTGCCCTTGACAGCACTCAAAAGCCCTGCTGGTGATGATAAAAATGGATCAGACATGGCAACTAGCAGATAAGAAGGGCGTAAAAATGGATTAGACACAACATCAAGATTATCCAAAGATTTGAGTTGGATGCACTCCTGTGGCCTCTGGATAATTTTGATGATGCTCTTGTTCTCATTCTCAATAGAAATGGCAAGGGAGATGACAAAGAAATTCTTGGCTCTGTTTGCTTGGACTTGACCATAAAAAAGGCATATAAGAATCCTACGCCTTTAAAAGGCATATTAATCTTAGACGCCTTTCAAAGGTGTATAAGATTAAGATGCCTTTCAAAGGAGTCTAACTCTTATACACCTTTGGCCAAAAAAATTTATAAAAGCGTCTAAGACTTAGATGCTTTTCAAAAGGACATGGGTTCGAGAAATAAGTTGAAACATGCTTGGTCCGGGAAATAAATTTTATAATCACCTGGGTCGGGTAAAAAATTCCACATATATACACACTTTCAATTAAAAGTTACAAATCAAGTAAATCTCAAAAAAATAAACGCATGATATTAAATAATGTAATGATTTGATTGGTCCCAAGTGTCATGACCCGAAACCTATCCTGTGCGGATCTCGTATCGCAACCGCCACCCTTCAGTCGAGGCTTTAGGGCAAGGCTCACATAAGCAACAGTATCGAACGGCGGTGCGGCATGTGTTTGCGGAAGCGCAAAAAACTTTGTTTTTTCTTTTCTTTTCTTATTTAAATCTTTCGCACATCTGCCTGGTACTGCCGCTCTTCTAACGATACACCTGATTATACATTCAGAGCATAATAACAATTCTACAGTTTTATACATAAAACATATCCATGTGTCCCTCAAGGCTTAATTACATAACACCCTAACATTTACTATAACAAAAGTGATAACTACAATCCATATTACATCACATAACCTGCCAACACAAAAGTGACCACATATGGTCCTACTATCTCCATGCTACCCTGTAAGGAACTTCCCATGTCCTTCCTCAAAATGGGCAAGGCTTCACCATCTTCACTACAAAATAGGGTCATGATCACTTCTGTTACCTGAAAGGGAGGTCGGATAAAAATCCGAGTAAGCTAATCTAAGCTTGTGAGTAATTCTAGTATTCGTCATAGGGTTTCAATTGGCAGTGGTTTAGCACATGAGAGTTTATAAAATACTCACTACCAATTGCTCGCATACTTTGAACACAGAGTATATGCATTCTTTAAAATCGATAGCTTTGAAACATTTAAAGTATTCAAGCTAAACACGTACTTTTTCACATAGAGTATATGAACTTCAAAACATGTAAATATACATAGGAAAATGAGGGTAAAACCTACTTCCATTATCAAAACATATCATCTTAACACTTTCATTAGTAGAATCCGTTTTGAACTAGATTCTAGTTATTACTTCTACAATGGAGAATCTCATGCCTGGGGGATAAATCCTGCTACCTGGTATTTCTTCGTGTCATAGTTGAATTTCGGAGAATTTCAACGTCGCATTCGTGTGATAGTTGAATCCCTAAAGATTTCAACGTCACATGTAGTGTTTATGCACAACTTATCTTACATTACTAGTGGCAACAGGAGGTATAAAACATTTACAAGTAGACATTTTTTAAAGCAATACACATAGCCTCTCTATAGCTGTATTTAAATACATTTAACACATGGCTTCTTCAAATAAGTGCTTTTCATGAGCATTTAAAATATAACTTCTTCAAATAGATGCTTTTCATGAGCATTCAAAACATAATGTTCATGGCTTCATAACAGAAACTTCAAATACTTGGAATATGCAAATTCAGAATATCTAACCACGTTCGACATTTAAAACTTAGACATGTTGAAATATATTTTAAAAAGAAGCTATAATGGAAATCATTCACTGAGCATGTCACAATAGGATTTGTAAGAATGGAAGTACTTTAAAACAGG
The DNA here is from genome assembly GCA_008638375.1 of Nyssa sinensis. Classification (NCBI taxonomy): domain Eukaryota; kingdom Viridiplantae; phylum Streptophyta; class Magnoliopsida; order Cornales; family Nyssaceae; genus Nyssa; species Nyssa sinensis. Next base: position 24,861,302 of record CM018047.1, on the reverse strand, counting down.
AATCATGTATATACTGAATTTGCTATTCAAACACTTCACATATTTTGAACTTAAAACTTCTTCAAATCCATAGAATTAAATCTCCACTTCAAATATAGGGTTACTCACCTCGATCCTTAGGGGTAGTGCTAATAATGCGCTTTCCCACTTCCTTTGTAGCTCTTAAGAATAATCCATAAATAGTCTCATTAACTTCATATTCACTACAATACTTATTGATGCTCTTAACTTATGCTTAGATCGTATTAAATCCTAACTTTAATCTTAGGCATTATACTCTTTGAATATATTCTTTTGGTAGCTTCATTAAATTATAAGGTTTGATTCTATTATTTTACATATTTATGTGTCACATTTTTTCGTACTTCATTTCATAATACAGACCTCACCATTGAGTCCGGAACGTCGAAGAAAATCAATTTAGACCCTCTCGACTTTTTATTTGGCTTCGGGCATGTTAGGGGCAATTTGGTAATTTACACTTTAACGTGTCCTTTTTTTTGGAGTCCCATCTTGTGAAATGGACCCCGTCATTGGGTCCAGAACGTCCAAAATAGTCAAAATACACTATTCGTTTATCTCATTTGAAGTTCGTTTGACTTGTTTTAGAACTTGGGGTATCTTTGTAATTTTATTTAAAATAATATTCTATTTGGGCCTTAGTATAATTTTCCAGAACTTCTGGGGGTCAAAATATAATTTCCCTAACTTTCGGTCTAAACCAGTGGGTTCATTGGCCAAAACCCTAAGCTGGCTTATTGGGTCACTGGACCAACCTGTTCTGTTCATTCTCACTAAACCGGGATAACATATCCCTCTTACTCTTAATTTGACCCTTATCCAGGTTTTAGGTTAATTTAAACCTGGTTTCAATCTATTGTACCCATATCTAAACAAGCCAAATGTGTTTTAAACCCAACCCATACGACATAGTTTGATGACCCGTTAATGCGTGCAGTCGGGTTCCGACCCGACCCGATCCAAACCCGGCCAAAGATTGACCCGGTAGCCACCCATCTTTCCAGTCGTCTTCTTCGACGAGAATTTTGGCCATAGTCTCCGGAATAGTGTAACATTCAATTTTTCCTATTTTCATATTAAATTAATCCTAAGGTCCTAAGGAAAATTTTAGAACAAATTTCAACCTTAAATACACTAGTTTTTCGACACCCAGAACAACTTTTCCGACGTTGCACCAGTGAAAGAATAATTGGCTATAAAACTGCCATTTTTAGATCATTTTCTATCATTCAAGTTGCGTTGGATTCCTAATGAGCTTCCTTACTTATTTCTTGTTTCAAAATCAAGGTTGGTTTAACATATTAAAGCCCACCATTTTTTACCAAGAGTTACAGCTTCAGTCCTACGTTTTCTTCTATGTTTTAAGCTATAAACAATTCTAAACCTTATTTAATATAACTTAAAATGGGAGTTACAGCAATTAAACTATAATTACCTTGCTTAGCAAACTCTAAATTTTCCTCCTCTTCCGCCTGCTTCTCTCTCTTGCGCCACAGCTTCCTCTTACTCATACTTCAGTTTTCTATTTCAGATGTTAAGGGAACTTTTAGGTTTATATTTCTAGGGTGATTTAAGCAACACGTACCTTGTATGCAGCTTTTGAAGTCATGATATTGCCACATGCCATGGCTGCCGTCACCTCCACTCTTTATCTCTCCTAGCTTCTCAACTTCTCTTCAATCTTCCAAGCTCTTCTAAATCCTTCTACTCGCTTCTGTAAGTTCCTATAATTTTCCATTTTTTTCTAATCTTTTCTTTTCATTTTTTTATTCCTTTCATTTTTAGTTACTTTAGTTTACAAATATATATATGTATTTATACGCATGTAGCAGCAGTATATATACATGTATACATGCTTATTTACTTATATAATAACTAATATATAATTGTAACCATATATCATTTTAGATATAATTATATTAGTTCATATACATGTATATATATATATACTTATATCTATTTGCTTTTGGGCTACACCCACACAATACACACTTAATATGTGTATTTTGCATGTGTTAATATACATATGATTATATGTATATTACTATCTACTTGTGACCCACAATATAAACGTGTATTGCAATATACAAATTTCCCGACCCCCGGTCCTTTCTCGTAATAAATTTCTGAACTCTTGTTGAAGCCTCGTAAAACGTGTCTTAGGTTTGGGCATTTTTGGGTCGGGGTATTACCCATTTACAGTAAAAATTCCTTAACCCTCTTGAAGTATAAGGGTGTTGGAATTTAATTCTAAAATATGAATATGGTAGAAGAAATAGATTTTTAGAGAGAGTTTCAAAAGGTTAATTTTTAGAGAGAGATGGGAAGATTTTTAGTGGGAGTCATTTTAAACCCATTTACATAAAAGAGACATTTGAGAAAAAGTAGAGGGACAGACTTTAGAGAGAAATCTTTTATAGAGATAGAGATAACCTAGTCAACTAATCAACCATTGTTAGTACTAAAGCTTTTCAACCAAAGATATCTTAGTCACTTCGATGATAACAAGGCATTGATTATATGAACTAATGTTTTATCTAGTAACAATGTAAATAAGTCAACTAAGTCAAAGAGAAAGGTTGACCAAGAATTGATAAAGTCCATCAAACAAAGAAATCCATTCCAAGTAGATTTCTTCATGTACAAACATCAAGTCAAACTCAAATAAAGTGGATGCACTCAAGCCCAAGGAGCCAAATAAAGTCAAGTGAAGACTTTAATTTTTCTTATTTTGGATTTTTGAGTGATCTAGGATTGATCGATCAAATATATAATGCTTTAAGTATTTAACTAATTAATTAGAATCACTCACAAAATGTTTTTTCAAAGAAAAACATTAATATATCTTAAGTTTAGAAAAATCAAGCTATGTGGAAAAGATAACATTGAACAAAATAGGCAATTTGTTAAATTGCCAAAATTAGTCAACGAATTTGCTAAATAAGTTGATCGACTTGCCATGTTTATTTTGTCTTTATGAGAATCAGTCGACCAATTTCTTGAATTAGTCGACTGAAAGTCTTTATGTTCACAAAATGGATTTCTCTAGAAAATCAGTCATTCATGGAATCCGTCAGTTGAATCTATAAGCAAAATTGTGAACATTTTGACATTGGAAAAATAAATCATATGACTGTCACGACCCAAAACCCACCCTAAGCAGATTAGGGGACCGTGATCGTGGGATTCCTTCAAATAAATAAATTTTTTCCTTTAATACATCATGTCACATTACATCATTGCAGCGGAAGCAAATGCACATGCTACTACGATCTTTATAGTATCTAGAATTGCCTATTTTTTTTTTTTGAAATATACATCACATTCATCATCACAATACATTCACTATGGTTCCATACCCCACATTTACACACGAACTTCAACTACTCTACCCGTGAGTCTCATACCTCACATACTTTTGAACTTCATATTACTTCATCTGTGAGTCCCAAACCTCATGCACTTCTGAACTTCATATTACTTCATTCGTGAGTCCTATACCTTACGCACTTCTGAACTTCATATTACTTTATTCGTGAGTCCCATACCTCACGCACTTCTGAACTTCATATTACTTCATCAGTGACTCCCATACCCCATGCACTTTTGAACTTGTGCTTCACTGTATATATGGGTCCCATACCCTATCTTCAAAACACCTGTACATATGATGGATAATCCATGTGAGCTTCACTAAGCTCATGAGTAATTCCAGTACTTTGTCATGGGTTTTCAACTGGTAATGGGTTAGTTATAAGAGAGTTTATAAAAACATTCATTGCTAATTACTCGTATACTTCAGATGCAGAATACATGATTCTTAAAAACAGATAACATGAAGTATTCAAGGCATTCAGGCTAGGCATATACTTATTCAAATGTAGGATATAGGAAACTTCAAAAACACGTAACACGAAGCATTCTAAAGAATTTGAGTAAAACAAATATTTCATGTATATAGAGTAAAAAGATCTTCAAAACACATAACATGAAGCATTTAAAGCATTCGAGTGAGGCATGCAATATACAATGGAAAACTTGTAAACATGTATAAAGTGGCCAATTGTGAGCAAAAGAGTTTAAATCATTTACTTCTTAACAGGATGAATGAAAATCTTTTTTCTCGTAAATAAGAGGGCATGACCCTTTGTTATTTTAAAACCGGGCCATTTCTTTAAAAATCCTTCTCATGTAACTGGGGGTTCAAAAACCTTTTACCATTTCTTGTGAAAACATGTATCTTTTGTTTATGAAATCAAAACACGTAGTTACGTTTAAAAAAAATAGGGGATAAACCTTCTACCATTTTTGAATGTAACATATTTTCACTTTTAACAGAAGAATCCGTTTCGAACCAGACTCTAGTTTTACTTCTCGTGGAGATATCTCATGCCTAGCGGATAAACCTTCTACCAGGCATTTTACTCGTATGTGAGTCACAAAGGGCCTCACGAACTCGTAGTGCTTATGCACGATTATCTTGCATTACCAATTCGCAAACAGGAGGCATGTAGAAACATTTCTTTACAAATAAATGCTATTTTAAAGCATTGAAACGTGACCTCCCAGTAGTTGCTTTTTAAAAGCATTCAAAACGTGACTTCTTCAAATATATGCTCTTCATGAGCATTTGAAATACGACTTCTTCAAATAAATGTTTTTCATGAGCATTTAAAATATGACTTCTTCAAATAGATGCTTTTCATGAGCATTTTAAAACATGAATTTCATGAATTTATAACAGAGTCGTCAAATACTTAGAATATACAAATTAAGAACATTTAACACATAAGCTTCAGAGTATTTAACCACAATCTACAGGGATATTTAAAACATAGCATAAAAGACATTTATTTTTAGAGAGACATTTAATAAAATTTTGTATTTAACGTAAACATGCTGGAATATAAACTTATAGAAAGTCAGCAATATAAACAAGCTAACTTGCATGTCACAATAGAGTTTTCAAAAAAAGAAGCAGTAATACTTGAATCAAGAATCATATAAATACGAAATTTGAATTTAAAATACTTCAAAAATTTTGAACTTAAACTTCTTCAAAATTCATGGAGTTAAATCTATACTTCAAAGTATAGGATTACTCACCTTTATCCTCAAGATTGGCGCTACTGGTGTGCCGTCCCTTTTTCCTTGTAGTTCTTAAGAACAATTTATAAAGAATTAATTAATTTCACACTTCATTTACATTACCACCTATTTGGTGCTCTTAATTTATTTTTAAACCGGATGAATCCTAACTTCCCAAGATGGGTTTTCTTTTCTTTTTAAACTGGCTACTCGTAGTAGTCTTTATAAGGTTGTATTTTCACGTGTCTTATTTTTTCGTACCTTATTTGGTAATATGGACTTTACTATTGGATCCGGAACGTCGAAGAAAGTTAATTTAGACCTTCCCAGACTTTCATTTGGTTTCGAGCGTCACTAAGGGTAAAACAGTAATTTTATATTTTATGTGTCTTAATTTTTCGAGATCCCATCTTGTAAAATGGACCCTGCCATTGGGTCCAGAATGCCCAAAATAGTTAAAATACTCTACTTGTTTAATTTATTTGGGTAACAGGATAATTTATAATAATTAAATTAAATTAATTAATTTAATTATGTAATTTCATATTATATATTTATTTAGTTAATATTATGTCACATTTGCCATGGTGGCACAGTGGTCAGAAGCTTGATTTTAGGGTTTATACGTGCTCAAGTTTGGGTGTTCAACATTGGAGAATTGCGGCTTTCCTTTATTTTTTCTTACATTTCATGTGCCAAACAATGGACAAAGGGGTAAAACTAGGATAGGTTTGTTAGGATGTGTTCCCTCGTATCCAAGATATTTTATTCTTATTTAATAGATTTAATTTATTATTGAGTTTCATATTATCATATGTTTGGATGTTGCTTTATATCATGAGATGATTAGTCCTTGAATTGTCATTAGGAGTGATTCATATGTATAAATGAGATTTATACACAGGAGATATGAACTACTTATATAAACAATTCTAGAATTGTTTGCAGCTATTGATATGACTGGACATCTTATCTGTAAAGCTGTAATACAGTTAACCTTTATGTGATAAGGTTGTTTATCTCAACCATCAGAGTAGTGGACTCTAGGTTATTGTATTGGTGTATTGGGAATACATTGAACTCAATCACTATAAGAAACGCATCATTTGGGACTGTCACCTTTAATAAGTTTCTTATTCACTATTTGCAGTAAGCTCTTATGCCTGAAAGGATAGTGAACTCAAGTTCTAAATAGTGATGACTTTGAGTTACCAATGAGTGAAGTCTTTTAGATTAACACCTCAGAATCTTGGGAAGTCGTTATTTAGGCTGTGGGAACACATATTCTTAAGATGAAATATACACTCTATATATTAGAGAGATGGATATCACCTTTTTGCTAATTCAATGGGTTAATTACTGAAATCTGGATCCGGTCTTTTTAGTAAATTGTTTATTAAAATGATGACCAATTGCAAGTGATTAATAATTATTGAATTAAGTTCTTAAAATAATTAGAGAATTAATTTGACAGTATAATACGGAACCCTAATTATTAGTATCCATGTATAGGGGCCAACTGTAAAAGTATAGTATATATGGGTTTACTCTATTCTACTAAGTTGGAGTACAATTTCAACTATATAGTGGAGTTAATTGAAATTAATTAGTCAATTAAAATTAATTATGAGATAATTAAGATTTAATTGACTAATTGGAAGCTAACTTAATGGGACTCACTAGATCCCTTATCTTGCCCTAATTAAGCCCTCTATATATGATATGTAGGAAGCCGTTTATCGTAAGTTTTTGTGCTAGACAAAAATAAGAGGCAACCCACTCTCCTTCAATATGGTTTGCCTAAGGGAAAAGAGGAAAAGACTTAGAGGAGAAAGAGAAGGAAGATTCATCAATATCTTCAAGAAGCCTTCTTCAACAATCAAGATTATCAAGAACAAGGTAATTCTAAGCCCTCTTTTCAAGATTGTATGATTCATGTAAAGAAAAAAATCCAAATAGATTTTTGAAATCACTTACACTATGGTTACGAACCCAACGAGGTTATCCCAATTCCAATAGTGGATATCAAATCAAGCCCCCACCCCTGCAACCAAACAGACCTGTTTGTATATTTAAATTTAAAAACCTAACATCAAACGACGTAGTTTCACTTTCAAATTTAAAACCCTAACTTTTCAAAATGACACAATTTCATTAAAACCCAAACCACTTTATATTCGGGTTGGGGCTTGACCCGAACCCGACCCTCATTGTTCTTCTTATCTGGCAAGGGTTCCGATCACCCTCTCCAGTGCTGGCAATCTTCGACGATCATTTTAGGTTATTAGACCAACGGGGTTCAACCCATTTTTTCATGGGGATTCCAAATCTATAATTGGTTTTATGATTGGGTGAGTTATTAAGCACGAAATAGAATGTTTCAGTGGGTCTCTAGTGAGACCCATTTTTTTGGTAAGTAAGTTTTCTTCTATTTCGTGAGGTTTCAAGCAATGATTTTATTTCATTTTCTTCTTATATGTTTCTGGGAGTTAGGGGAGTGTTTCCCCGTTCCTAAAACCCAACAAAGTAACCTAAATGTCAATCACCCCACTAACCCTTACATACTTGCAACTCCATATTTCTCCTTGGTCTCTTGACCATTTTGATCTATTTAACTTGCAATATGATCCATTTTCAATGCTCTTTCGAGCCATCTTGATGGTTTCAAGCTTAAGGCAAGTTTACACAAAAACATTATTTTTCACTATTTTGGGTCAACTAGTTCTAGGATTTCTTCCTAATTTAACCAAGCCATTTTCATCCATTTTTCTTCCTTTTTCAATACCATATGCAACCATGCATTTTAAACCTTTAAATAGTAGGTTTTAACTATGATTTTCTAGAGAAAGAAACTTGGCATAGTTAGTGTTTTTACATTCCAATCATGGTGATTCTTCCCTCTAATTCAAGCTACTGCAGCTCTTAGATGGCATGCATGGACCTTCTTTCCCTTTTCCTCTTCCCTTTTTCTTTTTCTTCTTCTTTCTCTCTCTCTATCTCACTCTTTCTCTCTCTCTAGCCGCCTCACATGCACACACTCTGATTTTTTTTTTCTGTACACACGCAAGACACACACACACACACACACACATATATATATATATAACTACACTTGCGTATACATATATATATATATATATATTACAGAAGCTGATGTGTTGTATGTGTTGCGATTGGCTGATTTGGGAGGTGGGATGGCTTTTATATAACATATATGTATATCTAGTGCAATATATAACATAATTGTGCTAGCAACCAAGTTGGTTATCTTTTGAAGTTAAAGTTCTTTCCACCTTTTGGTCCAAGGTTCAAAACTTTGGGCCATCATTTTGGCCTTATTTTCCATCATTTTTCCTTTTTAGGCCTTGTTTGGTATTTTTACATTTTATCCCTTTTTGCTTTATTCTCATTTGTCTTCTTGTATACTTGTATTCTTATTCACTTCCTTCACATCTCGATTTTATAAATCGAAGTCTTAAAATTTTGTTTCTATTCTTCATGTGTTGACTTTGTTAATTGAAGTCTTGTTATTTTATTTTCCTCACGTACCGTTCTTATTCGTCGTATATCTTCTTGGTCTAATTTTTCTTAAGTTGCTAATATTTAATTAGTAACTTAATTTCTATTTATTGAGTCAGGGTGTTACACTCACTCTCATAATCAGTCAACTGAATGTTTTTAGAACAACGAACCTCACCTCTAAAAAAAATAGTTAAGTTCACTAGTCAACTAAAGTGTGATTCGGTCGACCAATAGATGAAATTAGTCAATCGATTTTGTCGATCTAGCTCTTTCAAATTCAAATTTTTGATAGATTTGACAAGGGCCAATGACTAGTTTTTTTAATCTAACGGTCGTATTTTTCAAAGGCCTATAAATAAAGGTTTCATACAACATTTATTGGAAAGAACTTATATGCTTTAACTTTTCAATCATTCAAATTGACTTGAGATCATATTTATTGCTTGATTTAGATCTCAATGTTCACATACTCTTAAATACTCTAAGATGTTCTTGATCAATCATTAGAGAGTGAATATTTATTGAACCAATAAGCTCTAGAAGAGAGTAACCTTGGTGTTCAACTTGTATTCTCATTGTTGTGAGATTTGAGGGTAGGTTACCCTTACAAGGCAAAGGGATTTTGCTGGGTTGAAGAGCTAGGAGCTCTTTGTTGTAAAGGTTTAGTCTCTACCTGCAAGGAGGCTACTATAGTGGAAAACTTGAGCTGGGTACTTGGGTCGAGGATGTAGGAAGCTTTCCGAATCTCGTAAAAGTCTGTGTTTGTCCTCTTCTTCCTACACTTTTACATGTGCTTTACTTGCATTTATATTTTAAAGTTTCTAAACGTTATCAATATTTGCCAAATACCCATTTCATCCCCCTCTTAGGTATATATTTGGGCAACAAGTGGTATCAGAGCCTTGTCTGTTAATAATAAAGTCAACAGTCTAAGAGAAAAGATATGAAAAATATTATAGGAATCGTATTTATCAAAGGCCAATCGACTAATAGACCTCATTTATTTAGTGGACAAATTTACACTATGAGATTTGGAGAGTCATTATAAATGGCCTTCATGTCCCAATGAAAACTTTAGGCACTTCCAGTTCCACCAAGGTAGCCAAGGAAGAAATTAATACGATGATAACGACCTAAAATTAATTCAACTCAATACTAAGACAATAAGAAATTTATATTGTGCCTGAAATGCAAATAAATTTAATAAAATCCCAGTTTATGAACCTTCAAATGAAATATGGGATAAACTTGAAGTAACCTATAAAGGTATAAATCAAGTTAAAGAATCTAATATCAACATGATAGTTCATAGTTATGAACTATTTAACATGAATATAGATGAATCTATTCTTGAAATCTTTACTAGATTCACAAATATTATTAATTCTTTGAATGCTCTTGGCAAGAGCTATACGAATGTTGAAATGGTGAGAAAGATTCTCAAGTCACTACCAAGAAATTAGGAACCAAAGGCGATGACAATCCAAAAAGCAAAGGATTTCAATGCTCTAAGCCTTGATGAGATTTTCGGAACACTCATGAACTCACCACAAGGACTTATCAGAAAAAGAGCAGGCAAAAGAAGAACCTTGCGCTCAACTCATCATCATCTCTTGATAGTGAAAGTGAAGATGAACAACAAGAGAGTGATGTAGATGAATATGTTTCCATGATCACAAGGAAGTTCAAAAACTATCTAAGAAAGAAATAACTTTCTAGAAGGCAACAAAAAGGTGAATTAAACAAGAAATATTTTGTCACATCCCAGAATCCACCTTATACGAATTAAGGATAATGACCAGCCAGTTAGGTACCTCGCTAAGACACTAACCCTTTTGATGACGTGTTTACCCGAATGCCTCTTAACATGTCCAAATAGATTGCATTCAGTTACACTAGTCGTGCATCGAAAATCTGTGTTTGTAAAAATTTTCTTAAATGCAATCATACTTGGTAAATCATAACTAAACTTTACGTCAAAGTTACAAATACATGAGACCATCATTTCATTACATATAAATGTCTAACTATTACAACAATGATAACATCATTCATATTTGGTTCTTTTTTAAACTATCACAATACTTTAGTAATCATTACTTCAAGTTGATACCTCTACGGTTGGAATACTAATCCTCCTCTAACTAGAGTCTCTATATTCATCTTGGCTTACTTGCATCTGCATATGTAACTTCCTGGTCCTTCTTAAAAAACAACAGGATAAAACCCTGTAAGCTTAATGAAAAGTTCGTGAGTAACTCTTGTCCCCCATCATGGGTTTCTGGAAACCCATTTCATAAACCTTTTTATAGTTTTCATAAAACATTCATAAATTTCATAAAATATTCATGACTTTCATGGATATTAGTTAAGGAAATCTTTACTTGGAATCTCCTGGCATTTTTTTCATAAAACAATAAAAGTTTGTTGTAATCGTTACACAAAGGTTCATGCTAGTCTGGTTTTGCAAGGTATCATTTCATCATAAATTTTGTAACAACAGAAGAGAAAGTAAGTGTGTATCGCATGCCAAATATCTTTACAGCGTATGTCCCTAAGGGGTATCATTGTCACCTTGGTGACCATCTATGTAATTTAGAGCTCATGGGCTTACATATCCCTTTTCGGATTCTGACCTCCAGTGAAGTCCTTACTATCTAAATCAATAAATGGTTTACCAGCCCTTGTAACACCCTGACCTAATTAAGAAAAGTAATTAACGATAATGACAATTATTATAAGTTAATTTGCTTAATAACTAGGGGTGATGCTAGATATGACTAATGACTTGAAATACAAAAGTAAAGGTATAAATGATGAAAATAATTAATCCTAAATTAAATACGACCAATGTGAGAATGAAACTTAATACCGAGGGCCATGATTTAATAAGAAGTTAGAACTAGTGTTGATTAAGGATTAACACACAAGTGAATGTGAGAAATTAGTGCACGAAGTGCACATGAACAAAATTAGCATAACACACCACAGAAGCGCATTTAATCAGAATTAATATGATAATTATGATGGACTATTAGAATAATTAAAATATATTTAAATACATCAAGGCAAGACAATGAAAGCTATGAAAACTTGATAAGATCTCGATTTACGACATCGACACATGAAGAGAATAAATAAGTGATATAAGTGAATCGAGAATTTTTTGATAAAAATAATATATTTTTGGCATAAACCAAACACAATTGGATGTGTTAAAAATAAAATTTATGACATGAAGAGGAAGCATGCAAGAATAAAAAATATTGCGAGAATGCCAAGAGATTTTACGAAAATTGAAATGTAATTTCGAAAATTCAAGAAACACACCCAAAATGCCAAACAAGGCATAAGAAGAGAAAAAGAAAGAAAATAAGGCTAAAAGTGTTGGCCAAGGGACTTGAACCTAAGACCAAAAAATGAGAGGAAATTCTATAATACCCTGACTCGGGTTAGCACATAAATTGAGGTAGACTAGGTCGAGTAGTGTACTATTAGTTATAAACCGAGTTGTTTAAGCTTTATATCATGATATCATATGGACTGAACAATTTTGGAATGTGAATAGTGTCGAGTATGCAGTCAGTGCCGGGCAATGCCCGAGCAACCCAGAACTGAGCATCGTAATACGTGTACGTACGTCGATGCATGCATGTGTACGTATATGTATAAACCGTTAAAAATGAGTGTATGTATACGTATTTAAAAACTAGTATATACATGTATATATGAGTATATATATATGTATAAAATATGTATTTATATATGTGTATATACATATTATGGTGTATTATATATATACATGTATTAAAATAAAAATATAAGAAAAGAAAGGAAAAAAGAGAAGCAGCATGCAAGTGTATCAGTGTGCGCTTATGTGATTGTAGTGTCGGTAGTATGTGTGTTGTGAGTGTGTGTGTATGTGTTAATATAATATACATATATAACACAAATATCACATAAACATTAAATGCAAAAGCTGAAGAAGAAAAAGAAATCAGAAAAGTAGAAAAAGAAATCAAGAAAACAGTCAACAAAGAAGGCTAAAGAAAGGGGAGAGAACCAAGAGAGAAGGGACCAGGGCGGTTGTGTGTCTATATATATGCGTGTGTGATTAGGGAGAAAAACAGAATGAAAGAATCAAGAAGTAGAGGCTGTGAACATTGGGAGGAAATTTAGAAGCTTGAACCAAGAAGGAAACAGAAGAGGAAAAGTGGCACTACAATAAGAAAATAAAAAAAATAGGTGAGTGACATGGTTTCTATTTTTAATTGTAAAAGCATGATAGTTAGTTTAAATTATAAGGTATTATAGAGCATGGAATAAGGAATTAATTGCAAAAAGAATTAGTTTAATTAGTGCAAAAACATGGGAGAAATAAACGATTACAGGTCTGAAGGATAATATAGGTTCTAAGATTTTTGGGCATTAAACTTAGGTTGAATATTGAGGAATTGATCCTCAATAGTGTAGAAACTAGTTAGGGTTTAAATTAACTTAAAATAGTGAAGGAAAAGGCTCAAAATTGAAAAGTTTCAGTTGGCCGGAGCTACGGTTTTCCTCAATTTCGAGTAGATTTAGTGAATAAAACTGAAAACAAATTTTGGAAATGAAATCCCTATAAAAAAACTAAAGAGAATAACATTAAAAGGAGGGGAGAAAATCAACCAAAAAAGGTTGCCGTCACTGGAGATGGTGACAGAACCCTATCGGGCTTTCACAGGAAAACCAAAAGAGACAGGAAATAGTGGAGTTTGAAGTGGCACCGTATTGGGGCTTATAGCTTCAATACTGTGTCGTTTAGAATGTTGCTATTTTAAGATTTAAATCAAATTAAGAGTGTTTGGCCATTAGTTTAAGAAATCAAGTTAAATAGGCTGAGCCTAGACTGGAATAGCCTATCCTCGGATTGGGTTCTTGATCGTTGTTTTGCTCCAAGAAATGGAAAACAAAAATGCGCAGGGGCGCAGCCCCCATAATTCAAACCTGAGACCACATATAAGGGAAGCCACACCTAAACCACTGAGACCACAAAAATGCGCAGGGGCGCAGCCCCCATAATTCAAACCTGAGACCACATATAAGGGAAGCCACACCTAAACCACTTTGACAGGCAAGCCCGTGTGAATTCTTGTGACCAAATATGTATATATTATATAAAAATCATATTAAATTAATTTAATAATAGAAAAACAATTCGAAGTCCAAATAAAATAAGTAAATAGTGTATTTTGACTATCTTGGGCATTCCGAACCCAATGGTGAGGTCTGTTTTTGTAAGACGAGACTCCGAAAAATAAAATACACGTAAAAGTGCAAATTGACCATTTTGCCCTTTTTAGTACAGATGTCCGAATTGAATTCTGCGAAAGTCTAAACCAACTTTCTTCAATATTTCGGGTTTAATAGTAGAGTCTATTTTAGTGAAAGAGGAACTTATAGCATAGAAGCATAAAATTTGATGAATAGCATAATTAATGTAGCGATAGAATGAGACATATTTTATAAATCTTAGGGACACCGAAGTGCAAGGAGAAGGCAGTTTAGACCTTCTATTTTAAAGACAGTAAAAGATAAGTAAAATTTGATCTCTGCATGTGTTACATTCCAAGCCATGTCAATAGTTCTTTTGAATATTGCCTATTGTACTCTATACCTACTAGTGTTTATTGAGCCACATTGATATTGCCCTATCATGTGGGAAGCATTTATTGATTTCTATATATATCTCGATCATGATTGTACACTTGTGCATATAGTTCTTTTTGTACACTTGTACCTAGGGCCACGAGGGAAAGGCAGTTTTATTCGAAACAGTCTAGTAACCGTAGCCTTGAAAACTATTGTTACGTCAGATTGCCTAGAACTAGTTATGATTCCACTATACTCTTCGTGGAAGATAACATGATCCTGATATATTATTAGTGCCAAATTTGTGCTCAGTCACATATCCATTGATGCTACTTATGACCTTCGGGTCCAGATTTCGAGTGGAACATTTACTACGTTGCTATGTGAGGCATGAGATGTAGAGTTACAGTGTACACGAAGCAGTATTCATACAACCTGAATGGAACTTAATACGAGCTCAAGGGGATTTCTGGGCCCCACCAGTGTATCTTAGTTTTGTTGATATCACTATCCTTTATTGTTGATATTCATAGCTTGATCAGGTTATATTGTTGTGAATGATCATGAGATTTTACAGCTTTCATTTGAATGCTTACATTTCATACTTGATATAGCTCATGACTGTAGCAGTATGACATTGTTAGCAGAGCAGATTCATTTCCTTATCATTTGACTTCTATCATCTGATATTGAGTTATATATTCATTGACTAGCTAGAATTTTTATATACAACTGTACACATGGCAGAGCAAAGGACTACTTACTGAGTTTTCATAGCTCATACAGATACTACACAACATTTTACAGGCACAGAAATCGAGAACAGACAATAGAGCCTAATAGCTAGAGGTGGACATTTCTTTTGAAGTTGTAGTATAATATTTTGTACAAGTCTTGTAGCTCTCCTATGTCATCCACGCCTTGGGGATGAACAGTTGTATAAGAAATTTATATTCCGCATTTTAAGAACCTTATATATATATATATATATCACATGCAGCTTTTATTTATTTATTGTTAAGTTTTCTGCTATTTATAGTGGTTGCATGTTAGTAGCATTGATTGTGTAGTAAGTTGAGACCTTTGGTTCGACAATAGCGTTGGATCAGGTGCGCGACACGAGATCTACAAAGGGTGAGTCTCGGGTCATGACAGCTTGGTATCAGAGCATCCTAGGTGACACAGTGGTTCATGGGAGATAGACTAAGGTACTAGTATTACAAATGTCCAAGTAGAGTCAGTAGATAGAAACTGACATGCGATATTAGACTCTTAAATATATGAAACTAACCTCTAACCATTTGCAGAAAATGGTGAACACTCGTACCACCACACCCTTATAGGATGCTACAACTAACGTAGCACGATTAGAGCGATTGGTAGAGAGGCTTATATAGAACGTGCCTTAGAATCAGGCAGGTCCTAGTACTCCAGCTCGACAAGAGTGACAAGCACCACCAGTAATACATGTAGTTCACCAGGAGAACGATAGAGGCCAGACTTACCTCTATAAGCAGTTTCAAGCAGTGCGACCATCTACGTTCGACGGTATTAGAGGCCCCACTACAACCGAGGAGTGGCAACTCGAGATGGAGAGGATTTTTGAGATTATGACCTATACTGAGGTGCAGAAGGTGGCCTTCACCACTTTTACCTTCAAGGGAGCAGCCCATGAATGGTGGCTGCTAAAGAAGGCCAAAGAGCCTCAGATGATTTAGGAGTGATTTACCGTGATCTTCAACGAGAAGTACTTCCCCCAGGAAGTCAAGGATTAGAGAATCGCTGATTTTCTTGTTCTATAGCAAGGGAACTCGATAGTGGAGGAGTACGAGGCCAAGTTCACCCGACTATCTAGATTTGCTCCTGCTATCTTCGAGAACGAGCATGTTAGAGCCCGCAAGTTCAAGGGTGGACTACGATGGAACATCAGACATAGGGTTAAACCCCTACAGTTAACCACTTACAATAAAGTGGTGAGTATATGAAGATCATTGAGCAGAGTGGTGAAGAGTTTGCCAAGAGAAGGGAAAACCAGCCTCGAGACCAAGAGGGAATCAGTCAGCCTCGAGGCTAGCAGGGAGTTAGAGAAGAAGGCCAACAAGGAGTCAGAGCAGAGGGATAGGACCTTCTTTCACTCAACCGAGAGCAGGACCTAGGAATTCTAGACCCAGACCATTAGGGGTCAATTCCACTGATAAGGGCATAGCCCAGTGCCCCATCTGCCAGAGACGTCATAAAGGGCCATGCCAGGCAAACTCCCGTGCCTGCTACTTTTGTGGACAAGAAGGGCATTTCAAGAACAATTACCCCTAGAGAAGTCTATCAGTTGGAAGTACAGTTGGTACTCTATTTACCTCAGTAGCTTCGATTGCAGTTGGAGCACAGCCTCAAGGTGGACAGAGAGCTGAGCCACAGCACTTAGGAAGGGTTTTCTCACTAACACCCGAAAATACACAAGCTACCACCTCAACAGTCGCAGGTACTCTTTTGGATTTGTTGATAGTATGCTAGAGTACTATTTGATACTAGCTCCACACATTCATTTATAGCACTAGTATTTGCTGCTAAGCTAAACATAGAAACAGTACCCTTAGGTTACATGTTAACCATTTTTATGCCTTCATGAGAGTCATTATGTAGCAACACTATATATCGAACATGTAAGGTACAGATTGGAGATTCACATTTATTAGCCGATCTGATACCATTAGACATTTATAGTTTTGATGTTATACTCGGAATGGACTGGTTGGCCGCGAAACATGTATCTATAAATTGCGTGGCCATGACAGTCAGTGTACAGCGACCAGGATGTTCGAGCATCTAGTTTGACGGGACGGGTGTAGCTACCTCACCCTATTATGTATCTTCTATCCTGGCCAGACGTTTATTACGTAAGGGCTGCCATGGGTTGTTATGTAGCGTTATGGACACTCGCTCACAATAACTACCCTTAGAGGAGATTCCCATTGTTAGAGAGTTTTTCGAGGTCTTTCTAGATGACTTGCCGGGAATGCTTGTGGATAGAGAGATAGAGTTTACTATTGATGTACAGTCAGGTACCTCCTTGATATCCAGGAATCCCTATCGTATGGCACCGATAGAGCTAAAGGAGCTGAAGCTACAGTTACATGATTTGTTAGACAAGGGATTCATCAGACCTAGTTCTTCACTGTGGGCTGCCTCGGTGTTGTTTGTGAAGAAGAAGGATGGGACCATGCGGTTATGCGCTGACTACCGTGAGCTGAACAAGGTCACTATCAAGAACCGATACCCTTAGCCAAGGGTAGATGATCTTTTCGACCAGTTGAAGGGAGCACAGGTCTTATCGAAGATTGATTTGAGGTTTGGGTACCATCAGTTGAAGGTATGACCAGCAAATATTGAGAAGATGGCTTTCAGAACCTACTACGGGCATTATGAGTTTCTAGCGATGGCATTTGGGGTCACAAATGCCCCTACTGCATTCATGGATCTGATGAACAGGGTTTTCAAGCCACATCTAGATGACTTCGTGATTGTGTTCATAGACGACGTCTTGGTTTATTCCAAGAACTAGAAGGAGCATGAAGTATATCTGAGGAAGGTTCTATTGAAGTTAAGGGAGCAGAAACTATATGCTAAGTTGAAGAAGTGTGAGTTCTGGCTCTCTAGCATAGCATTTTCGGGGCATGTGATTAGCAAAGAGGGAATCTTTGTTGATTCTCAGAAGATCCAGGCAATTATGGATTGGCCTCGGCCAACCAGTGTCACGAAAGTGTGAAGTTTTATGGGATTGGCTGGCTATTACAGAAGGTTTGTCAAAGACTTCTTAAAAATAGCTACACCAATTGCACAATTGACCAGGAAAGACGTTCCATTTGTCTGGACAGAGGAGTGAGAAAAGAGCTTCCAAGAGCTCAAAGACTGACTAGTTACAGCTCTGATTTTGACCGTGCCAAATGGAACCGTGGGATTTGTGATCTATAGTGATGCCTCACTGAAGGGCTTGGGATGCATTTTGATGTAGAGTGGAAGGTTAGTAGCATATGATTCACATCAGTTGAGGTCACATGAGAGGAATTGCCCGACACACGATCTTGAGCTAGTAGCCATTGTCTGCGCCTTGAAGAAATAAAGGCATTTCTTATACGGAACCACGTACAAGATCTTTACTGACTATAAGAGTCTCAAGTATCTATTTACACAGATGGAGCTCAACATGAGATAGCGCTGTTGGTTAGAGTTGATAAAGGACTATGAGTTCAGCATACAGTACCACCCAAGGAAGGCGAACGTGGTAGCTGATGCTTTTAGTAGGAAGTCATTAGGAAGTTTAGCTTGCCTGTTGACCACTCAGACAGAGATATTGAGAGACTTGGAGGATATGGAGATAGAGATAGTTTTGCCCAGCTCTGAGGCATTATGTGCCAACGTCATAGTTAGTCTATCGATTGTGGACAAGATCGGAGAGCAGTAGGCTCAGGATGAGAAGCTAGCTAAGCTTCGTCAAGAGGCTGAGTCAGACATAGACTCCGAGTTTTCAGTGTGAGTTGGAATGTTATGCTATCTGTCATAACCCGAAACCCACCCTATGCGGGTCTCGCATCGCGACCGCCACCCTCAGGCCCGAGGACCCTTGGGCGAAGGCTCACATAAGCAGCGGTATCGAATAGATGTGCGACACGTGGTTGCAGAAGCGTGAAAACTTTTTTTCTTTTCTTTTCTTATTTTTAAATTACGCACATCCGTCCGATACTGCCGCTCTATACATAGGATACATGGTTACACATTCAGAGTATAACTAAAATATTACAGACTTATATCACATGACCATCTACATCAGTTACCCCGTAGGGTTATACACATTACATCATATTGTTTTAGTACAAAACACTATTAAAGCTGATAGAGTCTTCTAACAGAAACTATCTAAGTGCTAGAGAAAATAACTACTTGAACCAATCTTCCAAAAATGGTAGACTTTATCATCATCGTCCTCAAAATCAATATTTCCACAAGTCACCTGAAAGGGGGATCCGAACAAAGTCTGGGTAAGCTAATCTAAGCTTGTGAGCAATTCCAGTATTCGTCATGGGGTTTTCAATTAGCAGTGGTTTTTAGTACATAAGAGTTTGTAAAACATTCACTGCCAATTGCTCGTACATTTTAGAATACAGAGTATATGCATTCTTAAAACAGATAGCTTTGAAACATTTAAAGTATTCAAGCTATACTTATACTTATGAACTTCAAAACATATAACATAACATGTATTTGTTAAATAGAGTATATAAAACTCAAAACATATGCATTTCATAAAACAGATAGCTTTGAAACATTTAAAGTATTCAAGCTAAACTCGTACTTCGTCAAATAGAGTATATAACTCGAAACATATGCATTTCATAAAACAAATAGCTTTGAAACATTTAAAGTATTCAAGCTAAACTCGTACTTCATCAGATAAAGTATATAAACTTTAAAACACATAAATATGTATTGTGAAAATGAGGGTAAAACCTGCTTTAATTTTCAAAATCACTTTGTCATCTTTGCCCTTTAATTAGGTGGAATCTGTTTTGAACCAGACTCCTATTTTACTGCCAATACTGTCGATCTCGTTTGCCTAGGGGATTAGATCCTACTACCGGGCATTTACTGTTGAATCCCAAAGGATTTCAACCATCATAGGGGGTGGTACTTAGTACTGTTTATCTTGTAAAACATTTATCACATGACTTCTTCAATGGATACTTTCATGAGTATTTAAAACATGAAATGTATAATTTCTACAATAGAACTTCAAATACTTATAACAATCAAATTCAGAATATTTAACAAGATTTTTATTTTAACTTAGACATTCTGAAAACGCATTTTAAGAAAACTGTAAAGAAAACATTTACTAAGCATGTCATAATAGGGTTTATAAAGATAGAACAATTTAAAACTGAATCATGTAATATACTGAATTTGCAATTCAAATACTTCGTATTTTTTGAACTTAAAACCTTTTCAAATCCATGGAGTTAAATCTCCACTTCAAACACAGGGTTACTCACCTTGGTCCTTTAGGGTTAGTGCTAATAATGCGCTTTCTCACTTTTCTTGTAGTTCCTAAGAACAATTCATAAACATCTCATCAACTTCACATTCATTGTAATATCATCTCAATATTCCTTAACTTATGCTTAAATAGTATTAGATCCTAAAATGATTTCATATGTACTTAACTTAACACGTACTCTTAGCCTATGACACAATTTAATGTGTTAGGAATTGAATTTATTTCAATTTATACTCTTCTGGTAGCTCCATTAACTTTAAATTAAAGTTATTTACTTGACATGTTAACGCAACGCGTCTTCTCATACTTTACTTCACATGTTTACATGTCGTGTCTTTCGTATTTCATTTGCTCGTATACGTCTTAGATTAGTACTTTGGCATTACTTTAATTTATAGTCATCTGACATATGCTATTCAACAAATTTTATGTCTCTTTATTTTAGAGATTTCTTTTGGTTGAATGGACTCTACCATTGAGTCCAGAGCGTCAAAGAAAGTCAGTTTAGGCTTTCCTAAAATTTAATTCGGACTTTTGTATGTAAAAGGGCAAAATGGTCATTCACCCTTTTACATGTCGTATTTTTTCGTACTTCGTTTCGTAATTTGGACTCCATTATTGAGTCTGGGATGTCAAAGAAAGTCAATTTAGACCTTCTCTAGTTTTATTTTGGCTTTAGGGGTACTAGGGGTATTTTGGTCATTTTACCCCTTTACGTATCCTTATTTTTTTTTGGGACTCCATCTCGTGTCGTGGGCCTCACTATTGGACTCAGAAGGTCCAAGATAGTAAGAATATACTAATAACTTGTAAATTTTGGACAAGGGGTATTTTGGTCATTTACCCTTTTACGTTCTTTATTTTTCGGGCCCTGTCTCGTAAAACGGATCCTACCATTAGTCTTAGAATATCCAAAATAGTAAGGATACACTATTCATTTGTTTAATTTGGACTTCATTTGCTTCATATATGACCTAGGGGCAAAATAGTAATTTTGCTTTATTTATTAAATAATTAAATTAATTATTTAATTATTTTTCAGGGGCTTAATTGCATAAATTTCTCATTAGTTGGGCCACAATATAATTTCATAAAATAGTTGGGGTCAAACTGTAAATAGAGGAAATCTTGGTTTATTAATTTTAAATAAATCAGAAAACCAGTTGGTTCGGTCCAATTTGAAGTGAACCGGTCCGGTTCCTTTACAAACCAACCGGTTTAGCCGGTTTGCCACGTATTGCTGATGTCACGATGACGTCAGCCCTAATGTCTTTTAAATTGAAAACAAAACGTTGCCGTATAAATAAACCTGACCTGTTGGATCCGGTTTGACCCTAACCCGTAACCGACCCATAGCCGACCCGAACAGTGTCATCTTCCTCACGAAGTCGACACTGTTGACTGCAAAACCCTAATTTTTTTAGTTTGAATTTCGTGGCATTTTACAACTCCATTTTCTCTGTTTTCTTTTCTAATAAACTCCTAAAGTCGTGAGGCATCATTTCTCATTAGTTTTAAGCTTCGAATTTGACTCAAATATCGCAGTTTTGGGGGGATAGTTCAGATCTGCCACAAGCTTGTTCATGCTTATTTCTTAATCATTTCTCATGAGGTTGGGCTTGTTTTGATCCCATCTTCATGGGGATTTAGTTTTCGTTCATAAAGGTAGGTTTAATCTCATGTTTTTAAGGTTTGCTTTGGGGACCCGAACCTGAAATTTGATTTTTGAAGGTTAAATCATGAGCTTGGTGGTCGCGTAGTAGGGTTTTTAACACCCTTAGAGGGTTTAGTCAAGGTCCCCATGAGCCAAACATGGTTTAATCACCATGGGTTTAGACCTACTTGAGCAAGGTCCTCCCATAGTGGTTCTTCGTGGGTTTACTTTTTTTCTGTGTTTTTAAGCTCCAATTTCATGCTTAACCTTGTTAAAACATGTTATAAACATCATATGTACACTAACAATGCTTAAATAGTTCATACGTAGGAAAGTTTCCTAGAGAGAGAAAAATGATAGTTTTGAACAGTTATAACCTTTTTCACTGTTTTCTCTTTCTTCCTTGCTCTGAATCCTCCTCATTCAATTTCTTTGCTTCCTTAAGTGGTCAAGCATGCAAGACATGGTTTGGTTTCTTTTTAAAGAAAAGAAACCGACTCTTCTCTCTCCTCTCTCTCTCTCTCTCTACACGTTTGTAACCTACCTCTAGCCCTCATCAGTCTCTTATTTCGGTTGCCATCCCATCTCATAAATTTCTCTTTTCCTCTTGTTGCTTTACATTTATTGTTTGCTTGATATTTTGTATATTACATTTATATATATATATATATTATATAAGCACACACACACTAACACATGGAGACACACACACACCCACACTTTAACGACACACACACACACATATACTGCTTGTACACTTACACACAGATATTTTTGGTTTTCTTTACTTTATGTATATTTATACATAGATTTATATATATATATATATAAAATTATATATATATATATATATATATCTACTATACTTGTATTCATACATGTAGGTGTATATGTATATACACACTTGACCATATGTACATACCTACAATACACTTTAAAAAATTTTATCTCCTTACATTTGATTAATTAATCTTTATTACATTAATTAATCATTTTCTTATAATTTAGAATTTATGCATTATTTTTCATGACCTCGTAATACGTGCCATATGACCCGGTATCCCGGGTCGGGATATTACACTATTAGGGTAGAATTTATGTACCCGATGTGCCAGAGTTGAGAAGGGAGATCCTTCAAGGGGCACATAGTTTGAGATTTGCCTTGCATCTAGAGAGCACCAAGATGTATCACAACGTCAGAAGCACTTATTGGTGGTCTGGGATGAAGCGAGACATAGCTAAGTATATAGCACGATGTGCCAAGTGCCAGCAAATCAAGGTAGAACATCAAAAGCCTGGTGGACTTCTACAGTTTTTACCTATACCCCGAGTGGAAGTGGGAACACATTACGATGGACTTCGTGTCAGGGTAGCCAAAGACATCGAGAGAGAGTGATTCTATCTGGGTCATCATTGACAGACTGACCAAGACAACTCATTTCCTAGCAACTAAGACGACACAGACCTTGGGGCGACTAGTAGAGTTGTACATCAGAGAGATAGTCAGACTTCATAGAGTCCTGGTATCGATCATATCTGATCGGGATCCATGATTTGTATCATGATTTTAGACAGGTTTACAGTGAGCTATGGGCATAGAGTTGAGTCTTAGCACAGCGTATCATCCCGAGACTAACGGGCAGTTAGAAAGGACGATACGGACTCTAGAGGACTTGTTACAGTTCTGTATCATGGACTTCAAGGGAAGTTGGGAAGATCAGTTGCCCCTGGTAGAGTTCACTTACAATAATAGCTTCCAAGCTAGTATTGGTATGACTCCATATGAAGCATTATACGGCAGAAAGTGCCGATCACCCCTATGTTGGACAGAGGTGGGTGAGAGGAAGCTTTATGGGCTAGAGATAGTGGAACAGACTACAGGGAAGATACAGCTGATTAGAAAACGTTTACTAACGACTCAGAACAGACAGAAGAGCTATGGTAATGCTCATAGACGAGAGTTGGAGTTCGTAGTAGGTGATTACGTGTTCTTGAAGGTATCGCCCATGAAGGGTATAGTGAGGTTTGGCAAGAGAGAAAAGGTAGGGCCGAGATACATTGGACCTTTTAGGATTATGGGAAGGGTCGGGCCAACAGCCTACCAACTTGCTTTGCCTTCAGAGTTAGCACATGTACACAGTGAATTTCATGTTTCGATGCTGAAGAAGTGTGTACAGAGTGCAGATCAGGTTATTGAGCACGAGCCATTTGACGTCCAGGAGAACTTGAGTTATATAAAACATCTAGTGCAGATTCTGGAAAGTCGAGATCGGGTTCTACGAAACAAGACTATCCTTTTAGTCAAAGTTCTATAGAGGAACCACCAGATAAGGGAAGCTACTTGGGAGCGAGAAGACGACATGCACGCCAAGTATCCTCAGTTATTTTCATCTTAGTAGGTATATCTTTCACCCTAATATGTACTAAGTTTGGGGACAAACTTATTTTAAGGGGGAAAGAATCTAATACCCTGACCTAGGTTAGCACGTAAACCAAGGTAGATCGAGTCGAGTAGTGTACTATCGATTGTAAATTGAGTTGTTTAAGCTCTATATCATGATATCATATGGACTGAACGATTTTGGAATGTAAATAGTGTCGAGTATGCAGTTAGTGTTAGGCAACGCCCGAGTAACCCAGAACTAAGCATCGTAATACGTGTACATACGTCGATGCATGCATGTGTACGTATACGTATACGTATACGTATAAACTGTTAAAAATGAGTGTCTATATACGTGTATATATGAGTGTATATATATGTATAAAATATGTATTTATATATGTGTATATGCATAATATGGTGTATTATATATATACATGTATTAAAATACAAATATAAGAAAAGAAAGAAAAGAAGAGAAGCAGCATGCAAGTGTATCAGTGTGTGCTTGTGTGATTGTCGTGTCGGCAGTGTGTGTGTGTGTGTTGTGAGTGTTTGTTAGTATGTGTTAATATAATATACATATATAACATAAATATCACATAAATATTAAATGCAAAAGCTGAAGAAGAAAAAGAAATCAGAAAAGCAGAAAAAGAAATCAAGAAAACAGTCAATAAAGAGGGCTAAAGAGAGAGGAGAGAACCAATAGAGAAGGGACTAGGGCGGCTGTGTGTCTATATATATATATATGAGTGTGTGATTAGGGAGAAAAAGAGAACAAAAAAATCAAGAAGGAGAGGCTGTGAACATTAGGAGGAAATTCAGAAGCTTGAACCAAGAAGGAAACAGAAGAGGAAAAGTGGCACTATAGCAAGAAAATCAGAAAAATAGGTGAGTGACATGGTTTTTATTTTTAATTGTAAAAGTATGATAGTTAGTTTAAATTATAAGGTATTACAGAGCATGAAATAAGGAATTAAATGCAAAATGAATTAGTTTAATTAGTGCAAAAACAAGGGAGAAATAAGCAATTACAGGTCTGAAGGATAATACAGTTTTTCAGATTTTTGGGCATTAAACTTAGGTTGAATATTGAGGAATTAATCCTCAATAGTGCAGAAACTAGGTAGGGTTTAAATTAACTTAAAACAGTGAAGGAAAAGGCTTAAAATTGAAAATTTTTAGTTGGTCAGAGCTACGGTTTCCCTCAATTTCGAGTAGATTTAGTGAATAAATTGAAAACAAATTTTGGAAATGAAATCCCCATAAAAAAACAAAAGAGAATAGCATTAAAAAGAGGGGAGAAAATCAACCGAAAAAGGTTGCCGTCGCTGAAGATGGCGACGGAACCCTACCAGGGCTTTACCAGAAAACCAAAAGAGATAGTGAATAGTGGAGTTTGAAACGGCACCGTGTTGGGGCTTATAGCTTCAATACTGCGTCGTTTAGAATGTTACTGTTTTAAGATTTAAATCGAATTAAGGGTGTTTGTGTCACATCCCGAACCCCACCCTACGCGGATGTCGAGGACGTGATGCCAGTTAGCCGCCGCGCGACCAACCGAAGGCAATTTCTGAACTTTCTAGTGAATTGCACTCCGATTGTAGGGTCAGATGCAGCGGAATTTAAAACTTTTCCTTTTTATCACGGGAATGCAACTCATGTATCCACCGTAGGATATGTATCACACAGAGCAAGTCTAAAATCCAACAACTAACAACTCAACCTCAGAGCATATCTATAATTCGACATATAACAACAGAGCAGAACTATAATCTCTAGAGTACCGTTTAAATCCATGAGCCATATCTATATTCAGTACATATCAGTCAAGTCAGTCGTATTACATCACTCACCTGATTAAACAGATTCAATCCTCAGTAATCTAGTCTCCACAGATCAGTGCCATCAGATCCAACAGATATTATTCCTGAAAAATGTTAGGGAATGGGGTGAGCTTCGAAAAGCCCAATGAGTAACACAGGTTCCCTGTCATGGGTTTCAAACCATTGTTGTTTGCAAAGCACAAGGGTAGTTCAGTTGTTTCTAAAATAGCAGTTTTATGAATCTACTTTAAATGCAGTTTCAGTAGAATAAAGCAGAACTGAACAAAATGAAACAATAGATCGGGACAGACAGAACATAACAGACCATATCAAGTATAACCGTACAGAACAGAACACAACAGGTCAGGACGAAGCAGAACCGAGCACAGCAGGACATAACGAATCAGAACAGGACGAAACAAAGCACAACAAATCAGAACAGAATAGTAAATGATGCCAATATATCAATCAGAGACAAACAGGTCAGAATGGAACGGGTCAGAATAAAACGGGTCGAAATAGAACAGGTTAGAACGGATCACAATAAAACATAATAGAACGGAACGGAACAGAACATAACAAGTCATAACCGAACAGAACGGAATAAGACTTGACAAATCAGAATAAAACAGAACGGAACATAACAGAACGGAGCGGAAACAATATGTCAACCAGAGATACAGGTATATCATCAACAAAACGGAACAAGACAAAACTGAGTGGAAACAGTATATCAATCAAGGATACAAGTATATCATCAACGGAACGAAACAAATCAATATCAATCAGGACGAGTCATATCGGAACTGAACATGATGGAACAAAATGAAACAATACATCAATCAGATTAAGACATATCGAAACTGAACATGTCGGAACAAAACGGAACAATACATCCATCAGAACAAAACATATCGGAATTGAACAGGACGGAACAAACTGGTACAATATCAATCAGGACGGATCAGGACAGAACATATCAAACATAACAAATCAGGACGGATCAGGACGGAACAGATCAAACATAACGAAATAGAACGGATCAGGACGGAACAGATCAGACATAACAAATCAGGACGGATCAGGACGGAACAGATCAGACATAACAAATCAGGACGGATCAGGACGGAACAGATCAGATATAACAAATCAGGACGGATCAGGACGGAACAGATCAGACATAACAAATCAGGACGGAACAGATCAGACATAACAAATCAGGACGGAACAGATCAGACATAACAAATCAGGACGGATCAGGACGGAACAGATCAGACATAACAAATCAGGACGGATCAGGACGGAACAGATCAGATATAACAAATCAGGACGGATCAGGATGGAACAGATCAGACATAACAAATCAGGACGGAACAGATCAGACATAACAAATCAGGACGGATCAGGACGGAACAGATCAGACATAACAAATCAGGACGGATCAGGACGGAACAGATCAGACATAACAAATCAGGACGGATCAGGACGGAACAGATCAGACATAACAAATCAGGACGGATCAGGACGGAACAGATCAGACATAACAAATCAGGACGGAACAGATCAGACATAACAAATCAGGACGGATCAGGACGGAACAGATCAGACAGATCAAACGGAACATGTCAGGACAAAACAGATCAAACAAAACAGGTCAGACAGATCAAACAGAACGGGTCAGGAAAATCAACAGAACAGATCAGAACAGATTAGACATAACAGTTAGTTAAACACATTCGTTTGAAATGGTATTTAAAAACAGGAGTACAGTCAAAACATCAGAGTGACAGAACAGATCAGTTAAAACATCAGAGTAACAGAACAGATCAGTTAAAACATCAGAATAACAGAACAGATCAGTTAAAACATCAGAATAACAGAACAGATCAGTAATGAGCAGAGCAGAACAATATAACAGAATAAACAGTACAGTATGCACAAATTAAACAGTGCAGTATGCTCATATAGTGCTCAAGACTGAGGTGGTACCAAGAATCAGTTGTTCTTTTAGTAAAAACAGTGATAGGTTTATTTCAGTGCAGAACAGAGGAATCAGACAGAGTAAAAATCATGCATTTGAGTAAGGGCATGAAATCAGTGTATCAAATAAAACAGTGCAGTACAGTATTTAAAATACAGTAACTAAACGGTGTACTTATACACCAAGTCAGAAGTTCCAGGTTACTCACAATTGTTACAGTCATCTCTTTGCATAAACAATCTGATAACCTCCAAGTACGTCAGGCATCACCATGTATATCCTGAACAATCATCATCAATCACAGACAGATCAGAATTTATTCATTCAGGTCTTATTCGTCATCTTAGGTGTCTATCGGATTACCTAAGATAACCTAGTAGCCTATCGCCCTCTCATCGGGTTTCATCCGGGGCTATTTTATTCTTAAATTAGGCTTAGCAGTCATCAGGATTATAACCTAAGTCATTGGACTTCAATCGTTATCAGTCAGTTACTTATTCAGTCTTAGGGGCAAAACGGTCATTTGTCACTTTTGCCCCGGACCCCTATCAAGGTCTTCAGAATGGTCTTTATATCTTAAATATAAAGTCATACGTCTTTTAGACTCCAATCAGTATCAGTTAGGTTCTTATTTTAACGATAGGGGCAAAATGGTAATTTTGCCATTCTTGTCCCGGACCCAGTCGTGGTCCTCAGAATATCCCATATATTCTATATATGAAGTTCTAAGTCTTTTAGACTTAAATTGCTATCAGTTAGGTGCTTATTTAGCCTTAGGGGTAAAATGGTAATTTTGCCATTCTTATCCCGGACCTTATCATGGTCCTCAGAATGTCCCAAATATCTTGTACCTAATTTTCTAAGTCCTTTGGACTTCGTTTGGTATCCGCTTTTGGTCATCGGGACACATCGGTCATTTCTCGTTTTACGCATTGATTGTCTCGGAGTCTTATTTAGCCCTTCAGTGTTCATAATTATCCCTATGATAATTTATCAGATCAGTTTGACCTTTATTTGACCTCTACTTTGCACTTATTGTGCTCAGGGGTATTTTGGTCATTTTATGTTTTGTAAGATTCTGACTCCGAATCATTATTTAATCATGTTTACAGTTTCACCAGTATCTGGGCTTCTATCGGTATTAATTTCGTCCCAATCGGACTTCATTTGGGCTTCGTACAGTATCAGGGGTATTTTGGTAATTTTATACGTCATATTTTTCGGTGCCTCAGTTCACAGAATGGACGTCACCATTGGGTCCAGAGCGTCCGACATAATCAGAATAGACTGTCTTTTATTTTTATTTGGGCCTGGGTACCCTCAGGGGTAGTACAGTCATTTGTCACTTACAGGTCTATATTTTTCGGTACATAATTTCCTAATTTGGACTGTACCATTGAGTCCAGAATATTTGAAATGGTGGAAATACACTATTTATTCGCTTTATTTGGACT
This sequence comes from Nyssa sinensis, assembly GCA_008638375.1. Taxonomy (NCBI): domain Eukaryota; kingdom Viridiplantae; phylum Streptophyta; class Magnoliopsida; order Cornales; family Nyssaceae; genus Nyssa; species Nyssa sinensis. The sequence goes on along the minus strand of CM018047.1, from coordinate 24,831,690 downwards.
CCGTTTGACATATTTAATGTCTAGGGGTAAAATCGTAATTTTACCTATTTAATAAAATAATCAAATAATTATTTTATTATTTAATTAATTCTTTAGGGCTTGATTGCACAAAATTTCAGAAATCAGGGCCACTGTGCAATATTCAGAACTATCAGGGGTAAATCCGTAATTTCAGAAATCATATAGGGGTCAAAACATAATTTCTTAAGTTAGGGGTTCAACCCACAGGGTTCAAGGGTCCAAGGATTGAACCGGTCCAAAAATCTCAGAAGCCAACCGGTTCAGTGACCTTAAGAAACCGGAATAAGATACTCCAGTTATCCCCAATTTCTTTCTTATTCTCGGTTCGGATAGGCCCAGTTCTGGATTTTAATTTCGTGCATCCGTAACCAAATAGGTGGAATTGATTTTAAAACAAATCAGGTAAGCCAAACGGTGCCGTTCCATTAAAACAGTGGCACGGTCGTTGGCTGACACGTGTCTGGGCCAACTCAGTATGACTCGGCCAACTCGGCCGAGTCGACTCCATCTTCCCCAATGCGCAGAGCGCTGTTGCCCTAATACCAGTCCCGATTTTTCTCTATTTCGTGCCATTTCAAGCACGGATTTCAACTGATTTTGGTTCCAAAAGCTTTCTGGAAGTGAAACCAACATATTGGAAACGGTTTGGGGCTTCAAATCCATGCATGGAGTTCTGTTTAGCCGATTATCGTGGGGAATTTCAGTTCGGTCGTGTGGCCTTGTCTCTCAACCAAATCGCACGATTCTTGGCTTGTTGTGACCCTTAGGATAGGGGCTTCAATTCCCCATTTATAAATTTCAGTTTGCAAGCCTATCTCAGGTTTTGGGTTCCATGGCCGAAAAGAATAGTGTCAAATTTAAGGGTCTTCCAGTGTGTTTTTGGGTCACGTATCGTGATATTCAGAACCCTAGAAGTGTCTAGTTCAGTTCTGGACCATCAGGAGTCCGTTTTATGGAGGTCGTTTCAGACCTGTTATCCAAGGTGTTTTAATGGCGGTTTGCTCACGGTTTGGGGTTTCAAGCCCCATTCGAGCCTCCCAATTGATTCAGAATCGTTCTAAGGCCTCGCAGGAACTCATTTATACAGTTTAAATGGATTAAAACTATCAGAACAGTATGTCAAATTTTAACAGAAAATTTTTCAGTTTAAAGAGGAGTATACCTTGGTTCAGGCCATTGTTCCTCCCTCCCATAGCTCAGTTCAGAACTTGGCACCTCAGGTGTGCCCTAGACCCAGTCGTGCAGCACACAGCCCCCTCAGTTCCTCCTCCTTTGGGCACCTCCATAGACACACACTTTGTGTATATCTCTCTGCCCACTTTCTCACTCTAACAGATCTCATGCACCAATTTTCTGATTTCTGAATATTCAGCTCACACATTTGGTGTTATAGAGATCCCAAGCTCATGTGTATATTAGTGCCCACTTATACACATACATAATCATACATGTAGGGTCTAGGTCTAATTGTAGACACTTGAGATGTGATGATGAGGCTGAAGTGTAGGGGTTTAGGTCATGATGGAGGTTTTGCATGTAACCTCATTGGTCAGTTTGGGAGGTGGCCCCACCAGAATTCTGGGTTATTTACCTTTTATTGTATATTTGTACACAAAGACAGTAGTAGCCCAGTTGGTAATTTTTGGATGAGGTTTCTTTTCACTCAAAGGTTAAGGGTTCAATTCCCTTGGCCTCCCATTTGGCCATTTTTCCCATATTTTCGGTTAAGGCCACGTTTGGTTGCACAGTAATTCAATTTTTCATGTTTGCTACATAACTTTCATTCCGTAGCTCCTTTTTCGATGCGGCTTCTTCCGAGAGCTTCATAATTCAGTTCGCTTCAGTGTCAGAGGTTCCATGTCATTTATTAATCATTCGGGATTTCCCGGGTTAGCTAATTCGGGTTCTGTTGGTGTTAAAACGGCATTATTTTATCGATTTAACCAGTAATTGGGTTTGGGTGTCATACCCTTTTCCCCCAGACATATTTGATTATTTAATCGGTCCATGGCGACCGTCGGGATCATAATTAGTTCCCTAATCATTCTATAAGCCGGTATTAATTAATAATTAATAACTAATTATTAATTACGCAAAGTCGGGGTGTTACAGTTTGGCTATTAGTTTAAGAAATCAAGTTAAATTCACTGAGCCTGGACTGGAATAGCCTATCCTTGGATTGAGTTTTTGTCCGTTGTTTGGCTCTAAGAAATGGAAAAAAAAATGCGCAGGGGCATAGCCCCCCACGATTCGAACTTGGGACCACATATAAGGGAAACCACACCCAAACCACTTTGACACGCAAGCTCGTATGAATTCTTGTGACCGAATATGTATATATTATATAAAAACCATATTAAATTAATTAAATTAAATTAATTAATTTAATAATAGAAAAATAATGAGAAGTCCAAATAAAATAAGTAAATAGTGTATTTTGACTATCCTGGGCATTCCGGACCCAATGGTGAGATCCGTTTTGCGAGATGAGACTCCAAAAAATAAAAAACACGTAAAAGTACAAAATGACCATTTTACCCTTTTTCGGGTTTAATCGTAGAGTCTGTTTTAGTGAAAGAGGAACTTATAGCGTAGAAGCATAAAATTTGATGAATAGCATAATTCATGTAGTAATAAACTAAGACCTATTTTATGAATCTTAGGAACACTGATGGGCAAGGAGAAGGCAGTTTAGACCTTCTATTTTAGAGACAATAAAAGGTAAGTAAAATTCGATCTCTGCATGTGTTACATGCCAAGCCATGTCAGTAGTTCTTTTGTATATTGCCTATTGTACTCTATACCTACTAGTGTTTATTGAGCCACATTGATATTGTCCTATCATGTGGGAAGCATTTATTGAGTTCTATATATATCTCGGTCATGATTGTACACTTGTGCATATAGTTATTTTTGTACACTTGTACCTAGGGCTGTGAGGGCTAGGCAATTTTATTCGAAGCAGTCTAGTAACCGTAGCCTCGAAAACTATTGTTACGTCAGATTGCCTAGAACCAGTTATGATTCCACTATACTCTTCGTGGAAGATAGCATGATCCTGATATATTATTAGTGCCCGATTTGTGCTCAGTCACATATCCATTAGATGCTATTTACGACCTTCGAGTCCAAGTTCCGAGTGAAACATTTACTACGTTGCTATGTGAGGCATGGGACGTAGAGTTACAATGTACACAGAGCAGCATTTATATAGCCCGAGTGGAACTGAATGCGAGCTCCGGAGGATTTCTAGGCCCCACCAGTGCATCTTACTTTTGTTGATATCACTATCCTTTATTTTTGATATTCATAGCTTGATCATGTTATATTGTTATGAATGATCATGAGATTTTACAGCTTTCATTTGAGTGCTTACATTTCATACTTGGTATAGCTTATGACTATAGCAGTATGACATTGTTAGTAGAGTAGATTCATTTCCTTATCATTTGACTTCTATTATCTGATATTGAGTTATATATTCATTGAGTGGCTAGCACTTTTATATACACTTGTACACATGGCAAAGTAAAGGATTACTTACTGAGTTTTCATACTCATACAAATACTACACAACATTTTACAAGCATAGATATCGAGAACAGACAATAGAGTCCGATAGCTAGAAGTGGACATCTATTTTGAAGTTGCAGTGTAATATTTAGTACAAGTCTTGTAGCTCTCCCATGTCATCCACGTCTTGGGGATGAACAGTTGTATAAGAAATTTATATTCCCCATTTTGAGAACCTTATATATATCACATGCGGCTTTTATTTATTTATTGTTTAAGTCTTCTGCTATTTATAGTTGTTGCATGTTAGTAGTATTGATTGTGTAGCAAATTGTGACGCTTGGTTCGACAGCAGTGTCGGATTGGGTGCGTGACACGAAATCTGCATAGGGTGGGTCTCGAGTCATGACAGCTTGGTAATCAGAGAATCCTAGGTGACACAATGGTTCATGGGAGATAGACTAAGGTACTAGTATTACAAATGTCCAAGTAGAGTCAGTAGATAGAAACTGACATGCGATATTAGACTCTTAAATATATGAAATTGACCTCTAACCATTTGCAAAAAATGGTGAACACTCGTATCACCACACCCTTATAGGATGCTACAGCTAACGTAGCACGATTAGAGCGATTGGTAGAGAGGCTTATAGAGAACGCGCCTTAGAATCAAGCTAGTGCTAGTACTTCAGCTCGACATGAGTGATAGGCACCACTAGTAGTACATGTAGTACAGAAGGAGAACGATAGAGGCCAGTTTTATCTCTATAAGCAGTTTCAAGCACTGCGGCCATCTACGTTCAATGGTGCTAGAGGTCCCACTGCAGCCAAGGAGTGGCGGCTCGAGATGGAGAGGATTTTTGAGATTATGACCTGTATTGAGGTGCAGAAGGTGGCCTTCGCCACTTTTACCTTCAAGGGAGCAGCCCATGAGTGGTGGTTACTAGAGAAGGCCAAAAAACCTCAGATGATTTGGGAGTAATTTATCGTGATCTTTAACGAGAAGTACTTCCCCCAGGAAGTCAAGGATTAGAGAATCGTTGATTTTATTGTTCTACAGCAAGGGAACTCGACAATGGAGGAGCACGAGGCCAGGTTCACTCGACTATCTAGATTTGCTCCTACTATATTCGAGAACGAGCATGTTAGAGCCCGCAAGTTCGAGGGTGGACTACAATGGAACATCAGAGACAGGGTTAAACCCCTATAGTTAACCACTTACAATAAAGTGGTGAATATTACGAAGATCAATGAGCAGAGTGGCGAAGAGTTTGCCAAGAGAAGGGCAAACCCAGCTTCGAGACCAGTAAGGAATCAGTCAGCCCCGAGGCCATCAAGGAGTCAGAGTAGAGGGCCGGTAGGGAGTTAGAGTAGAGGGATAGGACCTTCTTTCACTCGGCCAGAAGCAGGACCTAGGAATTCTGGACCCAAACCATTAGGGGTCAATTCCACTAATAGGGGTGTAGCCTAGTGCCCCACCTTCCAGAGACGTCATAAAGGGCCATGCTAGGCGAACTCTCGTGCCTACTACTTTTGTGGACAAGAAGGGCATTTCAAGAACAACTGCCCCCAAAGGAGCCAGTCAGTTGGAAGTACAACTGGTACTCCATCTACCTCAATAGCTTCGACTATAGTTGGAGCACAGCCTCGAGGTGGTGGACAAAGAGCTGAGCCGCAGCGCTCAGGGAGGGTTTTCTCACTGACACCCAAAAATAAACAGGCTACCACTTCAATAATCGCAGGTACTCTTCGGATTTGTTCACAGTATGCTAGAGTACTATTTGATACTGGCTCCACACATTCATTTATAACACCAGTATTTGCTGCTAAGTTGAACACAGAAATAGTACCCTTAGGTTACATGTTAACCATTTCTATGCCTCCAAGAGAGTCATTATGTAGCAACATTGTATATCGAGCATGTAAGGTACAGATTGAAGATTCACATTTGATGTTATACTCGGTATGGACTGGTTGGCCGCGAATCATGTATCTATAAATTGCGTGGCCAAGACAGTCAGTGTACAGTGACCAGGATGTCCAAGCATCCAGTTTGACGGGACGGGTGTAACACCCTGACCTTGTATAATTAATGATTAATTTACTAATTATTAATTAGTTCCGATTTAAAGAATGATTAAGGGAATTAATCATAATCTCTCGGCGGTCGCGATGGACCAACAAAGTAATTAAATATATCTGAGAAGAGGGTGTGATGCCCGAACCTAATTATCAATTAATTAGGTGAAATAATGTCGTTTTAGCACTGACGGAACTCGAATTAGCTAACTACAGAAATTCGAAACAAATAATAAACGACACGGAGCCTGTGACACTGAAGATAATTGAAATACGAAACTCTCGGAACAAACCGCATATCGAAAAAGGAGCTACAGAATGAAAGTTAGGTAGGAAACAGTGAAACTGAATTAATGCGCAGCCAAACAGGGCCTAAGCCCAAAATATGGAAAATGGCCAAAAGTGAGGCCGAGGGGAATTCAACCCTTGACCTATGGAGGGAAAGAAATTTTACTCAAAAAATTACCAGATAGGCTGCCAACACCTTTGTGCCTATATAGGCAACAGAATTGTATATGAATACATTCTAACCAAGTTCGCCTTACAATTGGCCAATGGCCAAGCATGCAACACATCACCCCTGCATCACCCCTATGCACCTAACCCTATCATCACCCTCTGCCCTAGCCTATGTCACCACACCCAAGCCGTACTACTCTATACATATATGTATATGTGTGGATGGGCATATGTTGTATATGTTGAGTGAGACAAGTGGGTGGGGGGAAATCTAAAAAGATCAGATTGTGTGTGAAATCAGGAAACTGTGTATTCAGTAGTTGGCTGAGAGGGTCGGATGGAGAGAGAGTCCATGTGGGAGAAACATGGTGGGTGAAGAAATCAAGTGTGTGCATGGTATGTCTTCATGGGAGATGCACCAAAGAGAAAGGGGGAAGAGGACTGAGATGCATGACCGAACTGAGACACCATCGAGGACCCCATACTGAGCCATGAATGAGGGAGCCGTGGTCGACCAAGATAAATGCCACAAAAACCCAGAAAATTTCCTTTTTTTTTTTTCTTACTGTTTTCAGTCATTTGAGGCCATATAAACTGTATGTACGAACTACTGTGAGGTCTAGGAACTAATATAAGTTAACTGGGAGGGTCGGATAGGCCCCAAAATCGTGAGCCACACACAGACCGCCATGGATGACCTCCATAGATACAGTTCTGAAACAACCTCGACCAAACCAAGTTTGGTTGGTCAAGACATGATCTAGACCTCAAGAGGGTTCTAAAAACCCTAAACCACGACCCCAACGCTCAAGTTAACCCTCAAAACCGAAGTTGTAGGTCTCGGGTTTGAAACTCAGACCCTAAAATCGACTCCTAAATTGGATTTTGTTGATGGGGACTTGAAGCCCCTAATGCAAGGGTCACAAAGAACCAAACCTCATGAGATTTGGTTGAGAGATGAGGGCACACGACTGAGTTGTAGTCCTCCACGATAATCGGACTAAACCGAGCTCCATGCGTGGATTCGAAGCTCAAAACCGATGCCAAAATATTGGCTTGACATCCAGAAATCTTTTGGGATGGAAATCAGTTCAAAACCGTACCTGAAACTCCACGAAATTGAGAACAATCGAAACTGGAATTAGGGCAAAAACTGGGGAAGAAGGTTAGGAAGACGGAGTTGACTCGCCAACTCGTTCGAGTTAGACCGAGTTGACTCGGACACGTGTCGACTTAGGGACTGCCACCTCTTAATTGGAACGGCACCGTTTTGGTTAAAAGTTTTAAATTAAAACCTGAATTCAGCCTGTTTGGATACGGATATAAAAAATTAAAAAAAATCAGGAATTAGGTTAACCTGAATACGGATAGGGGCCGAAATTGGGATAACCAAAATATTGTATTCCGGTTCTGTATAGTTAACTAAACCGGATGGTTTTAAAGGATTCTGGACCGGTTCAACTAATGAACCCTAGAACCGAATGGTTTTGACCCTTAACTTTAAGAAATTAGTTTTGAACCCCTAAACTTTCTGAATTTATATTTGACCCCCAACAGTTCTAAGTATTTACACTCTGGCCCAATTTTTGGAAAAACTATGCATTTAAGCCCCTGAAAAATAATTAATTAATAAAATAATTATTTTAATTATTTTATTTAATGGGTAAAATTACTATTTTACCCTTGGACACAAAATGGGTCAAACGAAGTCCAAATTAAATAAATGAATAGCACATTTTTACTATTTCGGGCATTCTGGACTCAATGGTGGAGTCCGAATTGGAAAATTAAGCCCCAAAAAATACAGATAAGTGAATAGTAAATGACTATACTGCCCTTGATGATACCTAGGGCCAAATGAAAATAAAAGATAGCCCATTCTGATTATGTCGGGCATTCTGAACTCAACGGTGAGGTCCGTTTAATGAACCGAAGTCCCGAAAAGTACAGACACATAAATTATAAATGACTGAATTACCCCTAATGATATCCAGGGCCAATTAAACATAAAAGATAGTCCAATTTAACTATGTCGGGCATTCCGGACCTAATGGTGAGGTCCATTTTATGAACTGAGGTCCCGAAAAGTTTGGTTACACAACATGTAAAATTACCGAACTGCCCCTAGTATCGTATGAAGCCCAAATAAAGTCCAAATTGGGCAAGATTGATACCAATAGAAGCCCAATTACTTGTGGACTCACATATATGATTAGATTTGATCCGGGATCAGAACATCAGGGAATACAAAATTACCAAAATGCCCTTGATGTTATACGAAGCCCAAATGGAGTCCGATTAGGACGAAATTAATACCGATAGAAGCCCGGATACCCGTGAAACTGAATACATGATTAAATGACGAATCGGGGTCGGAGTTTCACAAAACGTAAAATGACCAAAATACCCCTGAGCACTATAAGTGCAAAGTAGGGGCGGGATAAAGGACAATCTGATCTAATCAATTATCATAAGTGTAATTATGAATATTAAAGGGCTAAATAAGATTCCGAAACAGTCAACGTATGAAACAGAAAATGATCGATGTGTCTTGATGATAAAAAACAGATACCAAATGAAGTCCAAAGGACTTACGAAATTATATATAGGATACATGGGATATTCTGAGGACCACGATAGGGTCTGGGACAAGGATGACAAATTATCATTTTGCCCCTAAGGTTAAATAAGTACTTTACTGATAACGATTGGAGTCTAGATGACTTAGATTACAATCCTGATGACTATTAAGCCTAATTGAGAAATGAAATAGCCTCGGATGAAACCCAATGAAAGGGCAATAGGCTACTAGGCCATCTTAGGTGATCCGATAGACGCCTAAGATGACGAATAAGACATGAATGGACGAATTCTGATTTGTCTATGATTGATGATGATTGTTCAGGATATGTAAAGAGGTACCTGACGTATTTGAAGGTTATCAGATTATTTGCACAAGGAGATAAGCAAACCGTTTGTGAGTAACTTCTAACACTGACTAGATACTGTCTTTTGATCCACTGTATTGTTTGTATGCTATACTGTTTAAATGTGTGTACTGTTTCATATACTGTATTAGTTAAATACATGATCAAATTTTGTTAGTAATTTGGAACTCCTAATTTGACATATAAGTTACACTGTATGGATGCTGTATTTTGTTACACTGCACCGTTATAAATGCTACATTGTTTAAATACACGTACTTAATATATGTCCCTTTTGTACTACATTGCACATGATATGATTTCGTCCTTGAATTAATGGATATAGGGTTTTCGTTCAGTACTGTTATGTTCTACCCGTTAGCGATATGCCTCTGTCTTTGATCATAAGCCTGTGTCTTTGATTGATATTGTTCTGTTCGATTTCGTTATGTTCCATTCGATGATGATATGCCTGTCTTGATTGATATATGGTCCAGTTCCGTTATGATTTGTCCGCTGATGATATGTCTTTGTTTTGATTGATGTATTGTTCCGTTCGATTCCGTTATGTTTCGTTCCATTGATGATGTGCCTGAGTTTTTATTGATATGTGGTTTCCACTCAGTTCCGTCAAGTTTCGTTCCGTAGATGGTGTGCTTGTGTCTCCGCTTGATAGAGAAAACATCGTTTATTGTGTTGATTTAACTTGGTGTATAAGTTACACTGTCTAGACATTGTATTTTGATGCACTGTACCGTTTGTATGTTATACTGCCTAAATGCGTATATTTAAATGCTTACTTTTGTACTGCATTACACATGGCATGATTTTGTCCCGTTCTACTCTATTGTTTTGTTCGGTCCGTCTTGTTCCGTTATATGGTCCGTCTGGTTTTGTTTTGCTATGTTGGGTCTTACCCTTGGTACCATTCCAGTTATGAGTGGTATGACATAAATAGGCTTGATTATGTGCCTAATTGACATCTTGTTTGTTATGCTCTGTTATGTTTCGCTCAGTACTGATCTATTCTATTATTTGATTTAATTGCCTATACTCTTGTTGATATATTGGCATCACATATTGATCCGTCCATCCTGATTTGTTATTCCGTTTAGTTCAGTCTCGTTTTATTCTACTTAAACTGTATTTAAAGTAGATTTATAAACTGTTATTCTAAAGTGATTGAACTATCCTTGTGATTTATAAACAAGAACGGGTTTGAAACCCATGACAGGGAACCTGTGTTACTCACCGGGCTTATTAAGCTCACCTCATTCCCTAACATTTTTCAGGAATTATCTCCATTGGATTAGAAGGCACTATGATATGACGTGGATAGGCCGAGTGACATTGCAAGTAAGGATCTGACGGCACTGATTCGTAGAGACTGGATTATTGTGGACTGAATCTGGTTATTCAGATGAGTGATATGATACGACTGACTTAATTGATATGCACTAGATATAGACATGGCTCATGGAAATAAGTGGTACTCTAGAGATATTAGATCTGCTTTGTGTTATATGTCTGATTATAGATATGCTCTAAGGTTAGAATTATTAGTTGTTCAGTTTTTAGACTTGCTCTGTGGTACATACCCTTACGGTGGATAAATGAGTTACATTCCCGTGATAAAAAGTTTTTAAATTCCACTGCATCTGACCCTACAGTTAGAATGCAATTCATCGGTAAGTTCAGAATTTGCCTTTGGTTGGTCTCGTCGTCGGTCGGCAAACCGACGAGGCGGTTGATTGGCATTACGTCCTTGACATCCGCGTAAGGTGGGGTTCGGGATGTGACAACGGGTGTAGCTACCCCACCCTATTTTGTATCTTCTATCCAGGCCAGACGTTTATTACTTAAGGGTTGCCATGGGTTCTTGTGTAGCGTTATGGACACTCGCTCACAACAACCACCCTTAGAAGAGATTCCCATTGTTAGAGAGTTTTCTGAGGTCTTTATAGACGACTTTCCAAGAATGCCTGTGAATAGAGAGATAGAGTTTACTGTTGATGTACAACCAGGTACCTCTCTGATATCTAGGAATCTTTATCGTATGGCACCGACAGAGATGCAAGAGCTGAAGCTACAGTTACAGGATCTGTTAGACAAGAGCTTCATCAGACCTAGTTCTTCACTATGGGGCACCCCGGTGTTGTTTATGAAGAAGAAAGATGGGACCATGCGGTTATGTGTTGACTACCGTGAGCTGAACAAGGTCACCATCAAGAACCGATACCCTCAGCCAAGGGTAGATGATCTCTTCGACCAGTTGAAGGGAGCACAAGTCTTCTATAATATCGATTTGAGGTTTGGGTACCATCAGTTGAAGGTACGACCAGCAGATGTTAAGAAGATGGCTTTTAGAACCTGCTACCAGCATTATGAGTTTCTAGTGATGCCGTTTGGGGTCACAAATGCCCTTGCTGCATTCATGGATTTGATGAACAGGGTTTTTAAGCCACATCTAGATGACTTCGTGATTGTGTTCATAGACGACATCTTAGTTTATTCCAAGAACCAGGAGGAGCATGAAGTATATCTAAGGAAGGTTCTACAGAAGTTAAGGGAGCAGAAACTATACGCTAAGCTAAAGAAGTGTGAGTTCTGGGTCCCTAGCGTAGCATTTATAGGGCATATGATTATCAAAGAGGGGATCTCTGTTGATTCTTAGAAGATCCAGGCAATTGTGGATTGGCCTCGGCCAACCAGTGTCATGGAAGTGCGAAGTTTTATGGTATTGGCCGGCTTACAGAAGGTTTGTCAAAGACTTCTCGAAAATAGCTATGCTAATTACACAGTTGACCAGGAAAGATATTCCATTTGTCTGGACAAAGGAGCGAGAGAAGAGTTTGCAAGAGCTCAAGGACAGACTAGTTACAGCTCCGATTTTGATCGTGCCAGATGGAACCGAGGGATTTGTGATTTATAGTGATGCCTCACTGAAGTGCTTGGGATGCGTTTTGATGCAGAGTGGAAGGGTAGTAGCATATGCTTCACGTCAGTTGATGTCACATCCTGCACCCCACCCTACGTGGATGCGAAAGATGTGATGCCAGTTAGCCGCTTTGTCAGTCTCCGACTGACAATGCGACCAACCAAAGGCAAACTTTTGAACCTTACGATGAATTGCATTCCAAATGTAGGGTCAGAACAGCGGAATTTAAAACCTTTCTATCTCGGGAATGCAACTCAACTATATACCACATAAGTACATACCACAGAGCAAGTCTATAACCAAACAACTAATAATTCTAACCACAGAGCACATCTATAACAGATATATAACACAGAGCATATCAAATTCCTCCAGAGTACCATTACCATGAGCCATGTCCCTACACATCTATTACATATGAATAAAGTCAACTATATCATCACACTCACTTGCATAGGCAGAATCAATCTATTAGAACCCAAGTCTACGCATATTATTACCATTAGATCCTCACTTGGGAATGCCTCTCAGTCCACTGGTGACATGTCCTTGCACTTTCTAATCCAATGGAGATATATCCTGAAAAATGTTAAATAAATAGAATGAGCTTAAACAAGCTCAGTGAGTAACATAGGTTCCTGCCATGGGTTTCAAAACCAGTTCATATATACATGTATGCTCCAAATGCAGCTCAAATAGAACAATGCAGCTCATGTAGAACAAATGCAGCTCAAACAGATCAGATCAGGACAGAACAGATCTAATCAAACATAACAGAATAGAACGGACAAAACAGATCAAAATTGAACAGAACTGAACAGAACAGAATACTAATCAATCAAAGGCATAGCATCAAATGCCTGAACCTTCCCCAGCTGCCCATAAGCGGACGACTCGTGGGGCCTCTACCTTCTGGGGTCAGTATCAGAGCGGAACAGAACAGAATTGAGTGGGACAGAAACAGAACAGAATGCCAATCATACAGACGAGCCTTCCCAGCTGCCCATAAGCGGACTACTCGTGGGGCCTCTACCTTTTGGGTCGTGCTCTGGCATAAAACCGCTCAATCCTGTGGTGGGCCCAGAGTAAGACACAACATAACAAAACAAAATCGAACCGGACTCCAAGGAAGGGTAACAGAACAACAGACCCGAACAGAATCAACAGGATATATTAGAAGGAAAGATAGAACAGAATCATGTCATAAGTAATGCAATACAACAAGTATGCATGAAAGCATATGCATTAAAACAATACAGTACATAAAACAGTTTAGCATGTAAAGCAGTATAGCATACGAATCTAGATAGTATTGAAAATATACACCAAGTCAAGAGTTCGAGTTACTCACCTGAATATTACGCTTATGTCCATTCACAGCCAATCTTTGGAGAATTTGCAGTCAAGCGTGAACCAAATTCTCGTGCATCCAGAGTTTGAGGTTGATCTTCAATCCACGGTTCAGTAGTTGAAGAAAATACACCAACAGGTTGATCGAGTCAGCCAACCATTTTAAATCCAGTTTCATCAGCTTCTTCAGCCTTTTTCCCCCAAGCAGATGATGATCCTGACAGATTCTGTCCCTTTATCTTCCCATCCATCAGATATTGAAGAACTTTCCCTTCCTCTCATGAAAGCTCTATTAACGCACCAGGAAATTCTGATATAGCAACAACTTGTCATAAGTTGTAGTTGGAACATCAGCTTATAATCCGACCTGAAAGATCTTGCTGATCTCATGAACAACAGAACATCAACTATGTCAAGACCATGGAAGAATTTGGCAACATCAATTCCTTCCTCCAATTCATCACAGAAATCACAACATCCAACAGTTACAGGTTCCCAACCTCCATCGTTGGACAGCAGCTCTACTGCTTCTATTAGCCTGCTCTAATTTCATCAAGTTCCTTAATTCAAGCCTCAAGTCTGACATATCCCCAACTTAAATCACAATGTCCCTATCTACACCTGAACTATCACCCAAAACCATAACACCCACACACTGTCCAAACCACAAAACTGTAACAGCCACACAGCTGCAAGTATCCCACCGCTACTGTTTCTACCAATCTCCCATAACTGTTCAAAAATCGCAGCGCAGCCACTATTCTATGCCATCCATTTCTGCCGCACCGTTGCATCCCACACACATAAATATATTTAAATATATACACCACTTGCTGCTTCTATCAAGTTATTTTAAACTCAAACAACCGGTTTTACAGTCGACCCTCAACATCCATGACAGCTGTATCGGGCCTTGGAGCATCAGGCCTTGCGTCCTTCTCTGTTCTAACATCAACGCCAAGTGTTCTGTCTAGAACTTTCAGGATTTCTCCCAACTTTCTGCTCAAAAATCCAAAATCGCTGCTGCAACACGCTGCTGCTTCGTGCTCCTTTTACCCGGTCTCTATCCATCCAAGTCAGTCCCAATTTTTGCAGCAGGTGTTGCAATGACAACTCTTCCAATCAGCTCTCATACGGCATATACAATCCTCACCAGGATTGACAATTAACCAGTCAAATATAGAGCAGCCCCAACGCACCGAACTCCAAATCTGCTCTGTTAATTCATTCTAAATGTTCTTCATGTTGAGAAATAATGCTGTACTAACCTCCCTGCTCTAATGCTAGTCTCTTCCCTGATTATGGCCACCAAATTCCAAGTGTTTGTTGCTGTGACTGCATTCGATGCAAGCGATTGGAGTTGTTTAGCTGTTAACCGAGAGCGAGACACACTCCATGGGAGGGATCTCGAGTGACCTGATTGACGATGGTGATCCTCTACACTTAAATCATCGGTAGAGCTAGTTTTTGCTATCTTCAAATCATCCACTCCCCTGATTACGTGCTCAGCATGTATCCTTCGTAAAAAAAATCAGTTTGTGCTGTGGAAGCAAGATCAAGAGTAAATTGAACGTCTATGACATCAACAATGCGCTCCTCCTCTCCACTGCTTCTGCATATTAGCCCTTTCTCTACCGAATTTTTCTCTCTTTGTCTCATTTTTCTACAAACCGAGCTACGCACACATACACGCATATATACGCATATATATATACCACCTGTTGCTTCGTGTTTTTGCTGTTGTTGGAGCGCTGCAACTGTCGCTCTCTTCTTCCTCTGGTTCTAGCAGCTTTCGTTGCACATCGTCTCTCTATCTCTCTCTTCTTCTAGTGACTTTGGCGATTTTTCTCTCTTCTGGCTCTAGAAGCTTCAAGCTTCTTCTTTGCTTTTTCTTTTTTTTTTTTCAATCGGTTCCCGCCGACTTTCTCTTTCTCCATTTGTCTACAGATATCTAGAAGCTTCACGCTTCTTCCACTTTTGTTTTCTTGCTTTTGTGTGTGTATATATATATATATATATATATATTTCTTTATTTCTTTATTTCTTTATTCTAGAATCTACCACTCTCCCTTTATTGTATATAAAATATACTTCCATATATTTTATATATCTTCTTAGAGTTAGTGTCTTTGATCATTTTATTACAATTATATAAAATATAATTTCTATATATTTTATATATATACTATTTCCATTCCAAAATATTAAATTATGGAACGCCGTCCAATTTGGCATAAAACTGGGACTCGGTATTCTTAATATTTATTTTACCAATTTTAAGTCACCGTTCGTATCTTATATTTTATGTATTCTATTCGCATGATAAATTTTTCTGTATCAATTTCATTTATCTGTTTCGGCACTCAATCAACTAGGTTAATTAATTTCCCGAGCATTTGTTATTTTCAGTGGTCTGAATTAATTTTATATTTTCTAATAATTAATTCAATCATAGCTCACTGTACTTTGGGCTATTTCAAATCGTTATCGTCACGTTATTTATTTATTTATTAAATCGAGGTACAGTCTTGGTTTATGTCAGATTTTTGGGATATTACAGTTGAGGCCACATGAGAGGAACTACTCGACACACGATCTTGAGCTAGCAGCCATTGTCTCACCTTGAAGATATGAGGCATTTCTTATACGGAACCATGTGCGAGATCTTTACTGACCATAAGAGTCTTAAGTATCTGTTTACACAGAAGGAGCTCAACATGGCACAGCGCCGTTGGTTAGAGTTGATGAAAGACTATGAGTTTAGCATACAGTACCGCCTTGGGAAGGCGAACGTGGTAGCTGATGCTCTTAGTAGGAAGTCATCAGGAAGTTTAGCTTGCCTGTTGACCACTCAGACATAGATACTGAGAGACTTGGAGGATATGGAGATAGAGATAGTTTTGCCCAGGTCTGAGGCATAATGTGCCAACGTCACAATCAGTTTATCGATTATTGACAGGATCAGAGAGCAGTAGGCTCAGGATGAGAAGTTGGCTAAGCTTCATCAGAAGGCTGAGTCAGACATAGACTTTGAGTTTTCAGTGCGAGATGGAATGTTATGAGATCAGGGCAGAATCTATGTACCCGATGTGCCAGAGCTGAGAAGGGAGATCCTTCAAGAGGCACATAGTTTGAGATTTGCCTTGCATCTAAGGAGCACCAAGATGTATCACAACGTCAGAAGCACTTATTGGTGGTTTGGGATGAAGCGTGACATAACTGAGTATATAGCACGATGTGCCAAGTGCTAGTAGATCAAGGAAAAACATCAGAAGCCTGAAGGACTTCTACAGTCTCTACCTATACCTGAGTGGAAGTGGGAACACATTACAATGGACTTCGTGTCAGGGTTGCCAAAGACATCGAGAGGGAGTGATTCTATCTGGGTCATCGTTGGCAGACTGACCAAGACAACTCATTTTCTAGCGACCAGGATGACACAGACCTTGGAGCGACTAGCAGAGTTGTACATCAGAAAGATAGTCAGACTTCATGGAGTCCCGGTATCGATCATATCTGATCGGGATCCATGATTTATATCACGATTTTAGAGAGGTCTATAACGAGCTATGGGCACGGAGCTGAGTCTTAGCACAGCGTATCATCTCGAGGCTGACGGGCAGTCAGAAAGGACGATACAGACTCTAGAGGACTTGTTGTGGTTCTGTGTCATGGACTTCAAGGGAAGTTGGGAAGATCAGTTGCCATTGGTAGAGTTCACTTACAATAATAACTTCCAATCTAGTATTGGTATGGCTCCATATGAAGCATTATACGGCAGGAAGTGTCGATCACCCTTGTGTTGGATAGAGGTGGGTGAGAAGAAGCTTTATGGGCCAAAGATAGTGGAACAGACTACAGGGAAGATACAACTGATCAGACAACATTTACTAGCAACTCAGAGTAGACAGAAGAGCTATGCTAATGCTCATAGACGAGAGTTGGAGTTCGTGGTAGGTGATTATGTGTTCTTAAAGGTATTACCCATGAAGGGTGTAGTGAGGTTTGGCAAGAGAGGGAAGCTAGGGCTGAGATACATTGGACCTTTCAGGATTATGGGAAGGGTTGGGCCAGTAGCCTACCAACTTACTTTGCTTTCAGAGTTAGCATATGTACACAGTGCATTTCATGTTTCGATGTTGAGGAAGTGTGTACGGAGTGCAGATTAGGTTATTGAGCACGAGCCATTAGACGTCCAAGAGAACTTGAGTTATATAGAATATCCAGTGTATATTCTGGACAGTCGAGATCAGGTTCTACAAAACAAGACTATCCCTTTAGTCAAAGTTCTATGGAGGAACCACCAGATAGGGGAAGCTACTTGGGAGCGAGAGGACGACATGCGTGCCAAGTATCCTTAGTTATTTTCATCTTAGTAGGTATATCTTTCACCCTAGTATGTACTAAGTTTGGGGACAAACTTATTTTAAGGGAGAAAGAATGTAATACCCTGACCCAGGTTAGCACGTAAACTGAGGTAGACTGGGTTGAGTAGTGTACTATCAGTTGTAAACTATGCTGTTTAAGCTCTATATCATGATATCATATGGACTGAACGATTTTGGAATGTAAATAGTGTCAAGTATGCAGTCAATGTTGGGCAACGCCCGAGCAACCCAGAACTGAGCATTGTAATGGGTGTACGTATGTCGATGCATGCATGTGTACATATACGTATACGTATAGACTGTTAAAAATGAGTGTATGTATACGTATTTAAAAACTAGTATATACGTGTATATATGAGTATATATATATGTATAAAATATGTATTTATATATGTGTATATACATAGTATGGTGTATTATATATATACATGTATTAAAATACAAATATAAGAAAAGAAAGAAAAGAAGAAAAGCAGCATGCAAGTGTATCAGTGTGTGCTTGTGTGATTGTAGTGTCGGTAGTGTGTGTGTGTTGTGAGTGTGTTTTAGTATGTGTTAATATAATATACATATATCACAAAAATATCACTTAAATATTAAATGAAAAAGCTGAAGAAGAAGAAAAAACAGAAAAACAGAAAAAGAAATCAAGAAAATAGTCAACAAAGAGGGCCAAAGAGAGGAGAGAGAACCAAGAAAGAAGGGACTAGGGCGGTAGTGTGTCTATATATATGTGTGTGTGATTAGGGAGAAAAATAGAATGAAAGAATTAAGAAAGAGAGGCTGTGAACATTGGGAGGAAATTCAGAAGCTTGAACCAAGAAGGAAACAGAAGAAGAAAAGTGGCACTACAGTAAGAAAACCAGAAAAATAGGTGAGTGACATGGTTTCTATTTTTAATTGTAAAAGCATGATAGTTAGTTTAAATTATATGGTATTATAGAGCATGAAATAAGGAATTAAATGCAAAAAGAATTAGTTTAATTAGTGCAAAAATAAGGGAGAAACAACCGATTACAGTTCTGAAGGATAATACGGGTTTTAAGATTTTTGGGCATTAAACTTAGGTTGAATATTGAGGAATTGATCCTTAATAGTGCAAAAACTAGTTAGGGTTTAAATTAACTTAAAATGGTGAAGGAAAAGGCTCAAAATTGAAAAGTTTTAGTTGGCCAGAGCTACGGTTTCCTTCAATTTCGAGTAGATTTAGTGAATAAAATTGAAAACAAATTTTGGAAATGAAATCCCCATAAAAAAATAAAGAGAATAACATTAAAAAAAGGGGAGGAAATTAACCGAAAAAGGTTTCCATCACCGAAGATGGCGATGGAACCCTACCGGGCCTTCACCGGAAAACTAAAAGAAACAGTGAATAGTAGAGTTTGAAACGGCACCGTGTTGGGGCTTGTAGGTTCAATATTGCGTCATTTAGAATGCTACTGTTTTAAGATTTAAATCGAATTAAGGGTGTTTGGCTATTAGTTTAAGAAATCAAGTTAAATACGCTGAGCCTGGATTGGAATAGCCTATCCTCGGATTGGGTTCTTGTCCGTTGTTTGGCTCTAAGAAATGGAAAAAAAAAATGCGTAGGGGCGCAGCCCCCCATGATTCGAACCTGAGACCACATATAAGGGAAGCCACACCCAAACCACTTTAACTGGCAAGCCCGTGTGAATTCTTGTGACCGAATATGTATATATATATATATATATATATATTATATAAAAACCATATTAAATTAATTTAATAATAGAAAAATAATGTGATGTCCAAATAAAATAAGTAAATAGTGTATTTTGACTATCTCGGGCATTCTGGACATAATGGTGAGGTCCGTTTTGCGAGGCGAGACTCAAAAAAATAAAATACACTTAAAAGTGCAAAATGACTATTTTGCCCTTTTTAGTACAGATGTCTGAATTGAATTTCGCGAAAGCCTAAACCGACTTTCTTTGACGTTTCGAGTTTAATAATAGAGTATATTTTAGTGAAAGTGGAACTTATAGCATAAAAACATAAAATTTGATGAATAGCATAATTCATGTAGTGATAGACTAAGACGTATTTTATGAATCTTAGGAACATCGAAGGGCAAGGAGAAGGTAGTCTAGAACTTCTATTTTAGAGACAGTAAAAGGTAAGAAAAATTCGATCTCTGCATGTGTTACATTCCAAGCCATGTCAATAGTTCTTTTGTATATTGCCTATTATACTCTATACCTACCAGTGTTTATGGAGACACATTGATATTTCCCTATCATGTGGGAAGCATTTATTGGTTTTTATATATATTTCGATCATGATTGTACACTTGTGCATATAGTTCTTTTTATACACTTGTACCTAGGGCCGCGAGGGCCAAACAGTTTTATTCGAAGCAGTCTAGTAATCGTAGCCTCAAAAACTATTGTTACGTCAGATTGCCTAAAACCAGTTATGATTCCATTATACTCTTTGTGGAAGATAGCATGATCTTGATATATTATTAGTGCCAGATTTGTGCTCAGTCATATATCCATTTGATGCTATTTACGACTTTCGGGTCCAGGTTCTGAGTGCAACATTTACTACGTTGCTATATGAAGCATGGGACGTAGAGTTACAGTGTACACAAAGCAGTATTCATACAGTCCAAGTGGAACTGAATACAAGCTCAGGGGGATTTCCGGGCCCCACCAGTGCATCTCAGTTTTGTTGATATCACTATCCTCTATTGTTGATATTCATAGCTTGATCATGTTATATTGTTATGAATGATCATGAGATTTTAAAGCTTTCATTTGAGTGCTTACATTTCATACTTGATAGAGCTCATGATTGTAGCAGTATGACATTGTTAGCAGGGCAAATTCATTCCTTATCATTTGACTTCTATCATCTGATATTGAGTTATATATTCATTGACTAGCTAGCACTTTTATATACATCTGTATACATGGTAGAGCAAAGGACTACTTACTGAGTTTTCATAGCTCATATAGATACTTCACAACATTTTGTAGGCATAGATATATAGAACAAACAATAGAGCCTGATAGCTAGAGGTGGACATTTCTTTTGAAGTTGCAGTGTAATATTTAGTACAAGTCTTGTAGCTCTCCCATGTCATCCACGTCTTGGGGATGAACAGTTGTATAAGAAATTTATATTCCACATTTTGAGAACCTTATATATATCACATGCAGCTTTTATTTATTTATTGTTTAAGTCTTCTGCTATTTATAGTTCTTGTATGTTAGTAGCACTGATTGTGTAGCAAGTTGAGACCCTTGGTTCGACAGCAGCTGTCATGACCCGAAACCCACCTTGTGCGGATTTCACATCGTGACCGCCACCTTCAGGCTCGGGAGCCTTAGGGTGAGGCTCACATACATAAGCAGTGGTATCGGATGGTGGTGCGACTTGTGATTTGCGGAAGCGTGAAGAAATTTTTCTTTTCTTTTCTTATTTTAATATTTTGTACATCCGTCCGGTACTGCCGCTCTTCGTATTGGTACACATGATTATACATTCATAGCATAATAAAGAATTAAAGACTTTATAATTACAATCATATTTAGTTGCCCCATGGGCTCAATACATAATAGTGTACCGTCTTCTAATACAAGACACTAACTAGAATTTCATAGCATTCTTCAGAGACTGCTAATCTTGAAATAAGCTTCCTATGCCTTTCCTCAAAATGAGCATAGTTTTACATCTTCATCATTGGTAATCAGGACTTGCTTTTAATCACCTGAAAGGGGGGTCGGATAAAAATTCGGTAAGCTAATCTAAGCTTGTGAGTAATTCCAACATTTGTCATGGGCTTTCCATTGGTAGTGGTTTAGCACATGAGTGTTTATAAAACAATCGCTACCAATTGATCGTATACTTTGAACACAGAATATATGCATTCCTTAAAACATATAGCTTTGAGGCATTTAAAATATTCAAGCTAAACTTATACATATGAACTTCAAAACATGTAAATATGCATAGTAAAAATGAGGGTAAAACCTGCTTCCATTTTCAACATAACATCTTATCACTTTCATTAGTGGAATCCGTTTCAAACTAAACTCCTATTTTACTTATACGTGAAGATATCTTGTGCTTGGGGGATTAGATCCTGCTACTTGACAATTTACAGGTCAATTGAGTTCCGAAGGACCCAAAATCCGGTCATGTTACAAGTCAATTGAGTTCTGAAGAACCCAAAATCCTGTTTGTGTGCTTATGCACTGTTTATCTTGCATTTAAATACGTTTACACATGACTATGTCAATAGATACTTTTCACGAGCAATTAAAACATCATGTTCATGACCTCATGATAAAATCTTCATATACTTGGAATAAGCAAATTCAGAAAGTTTTACATAATTTTGGCATTTTAAACTTTAGACATGTTGAAATATATTTTCAAAAAAACTGTAGGAGAAACCATTCACTGAGCATGTCATAATAGGGTTTGTAAGAACAGAAATACTTTGAAACTGAAATCATGTAAATACTAAATTTGGGATTCAATACTTCATATCTTTTGAACTCAAAACTTCTTCAAATTCATGGAGTTAAATCTCCACTTCAAATACAGGGTTACTCATCTTATGTGTCTGGGTCGGTTCTATTGAGGTGCCTTCCCCTTGCCTTTTCTTAACCTAAAACAACTTATGAATCATAAATCTCACATGTACTTAATCAACTTGTGATCTTTCTTATTCTTAGACTGTGTAAGCCTACTCTTTATAATAGGCTTATCCTTAAGAATTGAACTAACTCAATTCGATTCATTGTTGAGTCCCAGGTCTGTTTACTTATACATATATACTTATTTATAATAAACATTACCTGCGACGCATGTCATTTAGCGTCTCCGTATTTTCTCTCTCTTTTTCCTTTTTTTCTTCCTTTAATTTTTCCTCAGCAAGTCTCCTTGCTGCTGCTTCTTTCATGAGTCGCCCCATTGGAACTATAGGGGCTTTATATATGAATGGCATGATAGAGATGATTTGGCATGTCTTGGCTATCCTTATCTTTCGGTTGATCACCTTATGTTTCCATAAGAGTTCACCCATGAAGTCTTGTTACGTTTTATCCATTATAATTTACTCATACTTTAACCTAAACACAATTTAACGTGTTAGAAATTAATTTTATTTTAAACTATACTCTTCTGGTAGCTCCATTAATTTTAAGTTTGATTTATTTACTTCACATGTTTACGTGTCGTGTCTTTCCGTATTTTATTTCAAAATACGAACCTTACTATTTAGTTCAGTACATAGGGCAACGTTCTAGTTTACAGTTACCTGACTTATGCTATTCATTAAATTTTATGTCTCTTCATTATGAGTACTTCTTTTGGTCAAATAGACTCTACCATTGAGTCCGGAACGTCGAAGAAAGTCAATTTAGGCTCTCTCGGGTTTTCATTTGGCTTTAGGAGCACTATGGGTAAAATGGTAATTTTACCTCTTTAAGTGTCTTTATTTTTTAGGGTCTCGTCTGGCAACACGGACCTCACCATTGGTATCAGAAGTTCCAAAATAGTAAGAATACACTAATAACTTGTCCAATTTGGACATCGGACCATTTCGTCATTATTTATTTTAATTTATTTTTATTTAATGGAATTTATATATAATATATATATTTTTGTGCCTTAAAAGGACACGGGATTGTCCTGTCCAAAACGATTAGCATGCTTCACTCTTTCCTCTTGGTCCCCTGTTCGAGTCCCAGGGTGCGCAGCACCCTTTTTTATTTTTTTTCTTTATTTTATTTATATATATTTATATATTATATATATATATATATTTTATTGCCATATTATGTAACACGTGCATGCGTGTCTAAGTGGTAAAAACCCTTGGTTCCATGAGGGAGGTTGGGCGTTCGAACCTTAGGGGCTACGACCCCTTATTTTTTTTTTTTTCTGATTTTTCTCAACCCAAACGGCATATAAGGGCCTTATCCGTGGATAGGCTATCTCCTTTTATGCGTAGGTTATTAAATTGGGCCTTAAACACGTAGCCAAACAGATCATATTAGGGTTCTAAAACCCTAAAACCCATACGGCGTCGTTCCAATAATGCGGTGGCTAAACTGTGAGCCACCACGTGTCTTGAGTCCACACACCCGTTTTAAACGAGTGGCGAGTTGACTCATCGTCTTCCCCATTATTCAATCACTGTTGCCCTAATTTCCAGACTTCCATTTCTTTCAATTTCGTGCATTTTGGCTTAATGATCTCTTACTGTTTTCATTCTAAATCACTTTTGAAACATCAAGGAGGGTTTTGGCATTCATTTGAGGGATTGAATTTGATTCAAAAAGGTTGGTTGATCACATACACACCCACAGTTTTCAATCTTGTAAATAGCCATTTCTTTATGAAATTTCATGGGATTTGGCTTGTTGTGTTCCTTATTTATAGGGCTTCATGTTCCCATTCCATAAACTTGGTTTAGGAGTCCATTTTAGAGGTTGGGTTTCAAACCCAAAACCTATAACTCCCATTTCTAGGGTTTTATTTATTCTTCTTGGTCGCGGTCTAGTGTATTTAAAATACTTTGTAGGTCTAGTTAAGGTCCCAATAGGTTAAATGGGGTTTGGTTGCCATTGATTCAGACCTGCTCTAAGCATGGTCCATCAATGGTGGTTTCTCGTGTGTCTTGTGTTTTTAACTATTTTTAAGACCAAACTTCATGCTCGATTTAGTTTAAACATATTCTAAGAATCATATATGCTTAACAAAGCTTAAATTACTTACATACATGCAAAATATTTTAGAGAGAGAATAGAGTTTCAATATTTTCTCACATTTTTCTCTTGATTCTCTTTTACTTTTTCCTTTTGAATCTTTCTTCCTAGCCTCTTGCTCCCTTTCTTTTTGATTCTTTTCTTAAGAGATGAGCATGCAGTGCATGCACTTGCTTTTAAAGCAAGCTTCACTGCCATCTCTCTATATCCCTTCATAGCCCTAACTAGACTTCCCCATTTAGTTTTGCTTTTCCATTTTTCAGTTTTTGGCAAATTTGCATTAAATTCTTGTTGATATTTTGTGTTATATATATATATATTATATTAAACACACACTAACACACACAGAGCCGACACTCACACACACTGGTTCACTATTCTGCACACACATATAGACTTACATGTATCTATACTTTTATATATATATATATTTATGTGTATAGCTATATATGTATACTTATGCATATACATATTTGTTTTATACACACATACTCAATGTGTGTATTTGCATATGTTAATATACATATTATTTTATGTATATCTTGTAACTATGCATTTGGAATATACGTATTTACATATTTACATATTTCTTAATTCTTGGTCTTTTAGTAGTTAATTTTTAACTACGGTTCATTACCTTGTAATACGTGTCACATTACCCGATATTTCAGGTCAGGGTGTTACGACAGCGTCAGATCGGGTGCGTGACACGAGGTTTGCATTGGGTGGGTCTCGGGTCTTAACAAATTCTATTCCAAAAAGAATACCAACTTGGCTGTAGCACTTTTGTGCTATATATCTCACAAGATATATATAAGTTACATAAAATGTCAAATTTGCATGCTCAAAATTGAGGTGCCAACACCCCATTGCGCCACTCTCCCCACCAATTAAATTTCATGCAGATTTAAAATATATATATATATATATGCTGTATATATATATATATATATATATACATATATATTATATATGAAAGAAAACAAAAAAATAAAATAGTTTGTGCAAGTGTGTGGATGTGTGCGGGTAGAGAGAAAGAGAGATGTAGAGAGAGATAGAGTCCTGTTGAGAGAGAAAGAAGAAAAAAAAGAAGAAGAAGAAGAAGAAAGAGGAAATCTCAAGAAGAAAGAGAGAGAAGCAGTAGAGAGAGAAGGGAAAGGTAATTTTTCTCTCTCTAGAAAATTTGCCAAAATCGTTTTTTCTGAGCCTGTTTATGGCCTATAATGTACATGTAAGTGTTTTATGTTGTAGAGGAAAGAAAATAGAAGGAAAATGGTGAGTTTGGAAGCTTGAAAACCTTAAGAACTCTAAGACTCGAATATGTGAAAAATTGAGTTTTTGATCAAACTTGATTAAAGCTTTAAACAAACTACATAGCTCAAAAAAACATTAAAATTAGAACATGTAGCAACTTTAATCACTAAAAATTGTTAAGGAACCATTGAGAAAATAGTGAGTTTCAGTAAGGGAAGAAAAATTGAAAACTTAAAATTTAAGTTGGTTTTGTTGCATTAAAGGAATGGGGAAAATCTTCCTTGTAGTTCCAGAAACATGTAGAAAAAATGTCGCGACTCGAAACCCACATATGCGGATTAGGGGCAATGACCGACACTGTCACTCGAACAGGCCGTACAGATTCAAATGAATTACACAAGAGTGATAATTTTTTTTGTTCTTTTTCTCTATATCATTGAATCATTAAATACGGAAGCTACACCAATGCAATTCATCTGATCACAAACCATACTCCAACAACCACAATTAGAATATCTCGAAGTATAATTTTGATCATCTTGAATCACCATTGAAGTCTAACATCATTACTAATGATACAATATCACAATACTTAATATTAAGATTAGCCTTATAAAATACATATTTAACTATACCTTGGAATTTACATCATCAATACTGCTTGCAAGCACATCACTAGCTCCACTAGTTGCCATCATTGCATTTCCTCCCATATAGTGTTGCCAGAAAATTGTTATAAATATGGAGTGAACTAACTTAGCTCAGTAAATAAATTCCCTCGCTTTGCTATGGGACATGGTTAGTTTGGGCAATAGAATACAACCAAATGGCAAGTGAAAAGATATATGTACTAATAGCAAGTCATAAAGGAAATAGATCAACAAGATGACCCTTGGGTCCAAAAGGCATATCCCAAAGCAGTTTCATATAGGTAATGTAAACGGTTTAACAAATCAATAATTGAGATTTAGCCTATACAACAATCAGCTGCCAAATATCACAAGATATCACAAATTGCCAAATAGAATCCAATGATAGGCTTGCGAAGCATATCAATAACCAAAAAGTGCATCATCAGATTATGATTCAATAAAAGATATGAAATACTGACAGAATAGATGCTGTTAACAAATAGGGCCTAGCTACCCCAAAAGCACTCATCCAGGTTTACTCTCTTCCGGGTTCCTGAATAGCATTAGAACTCTTATCATATATTATGTCGTCTATGGACTAAGTGTTGGGTATCATTTCCAATCACCGACTTATAGGTCCAAAAGCATTTACAGAATTAGATGGACATTGTGATAGACACAACTCTCGACACTCATAATAATATCATGATCAACAGAACTCCAGAAGGGATGTACTTATATGTGGAATATCAAGTTCTCAGCATTGAGAAACATAATAATTTTTCAATATCCATTGCAAGGTATAGAAATGAATCAAGCAATCACATCAAGATATTAACAATTGAATTCTCAACATATCCATAAGCTAGAACAAATATCAAATTGTGGAATCAATAAATGTCAGGTATGTACAGGATTACAAATTGGCAGCATCGAGAAAATATAAGTGTGACATGGCTAAGGAAATACCACATATTAGAGTTTGGGTTTACTTACATTAGGTTCTTAGCATTGCATCCCCATGCGGGTACCATAATAGCTATCCCTAGCTTTCTTTCCATTTTTCATTGTTTGGGTGATCCTATAATCATGGATAAAAAATACATGGCATATTGAATTAATATTCATTCTAATCTCAAACTTTGTTATTCAGTGTTTCAAGTTCTTTTGAACTTAGTCTATTTAATTAAGGATTTTTAAATTCTCCAATTTAGGATTCGCTGATGCCTTATAACTTATTTGGCCTTTCAAGAAAAAATCGATAATTTACACTTTTTAAGATCCCATATTTTTCCGTACATGATATATGTCTTTAGACTACATTTTGAGTCTATTCAGTCCTTAAATCATTTATATGGACTTATTAATTTCATTTTTACACTTTTGGTAACTTCATTAAGTCCTAAGGATGTATTCATCATTTTTTAGTTTGTTACCGAGTTTTATTTTCCTCAAAGGGATGTTACCATCAAGTCCGGAATATTGAATATAGTCAATTTAGGCTTTTTGGGATCTCAATTTGCATTTATGTGACTTATATTAAGCCTAGGGATATTTTCGTAATTTTATACTTTCGTATGTCACATTTTTTGGTACTTTGTTTGTTAAAATGGACTCTACCATTGAGTTCGGGACATCAAAGAAAGTCAGAATATGTCACCTTTGACATTTAACTAGTTTTTGGATTACTAAGGGTAAAACGGTAATTTTGACATTTCACGTGTCTATTTTTTTAGCACTTTGTTTCATAAATCAGATCCCGCCATTGGGTTCAAAATGTCTCAAAAAGTTAGGGCACGTATTTTTACAATCATCAAAGTCCAATTGATCATTTAATTAATTATTAGGACATATTTAGAATTACTTCAGTTTGTCCGTTCATATTTTTTGGGATTTAATTTCACAAATCCAATTTCGCCATTGAGTCTGGAATGCCCGAAACTATTGGGTTGCATTATTCTTTTATTTTAATCGGCCTTCATTTGGTCTATTTTTGGCTTAAGGGCATTTTGGTAATTTTCTATAAAATTAAAGGGAATTAAAATTAATATTTAATTAATTTCTAGGCCATTTCATAATTAATCAAAACTGTTGAGGGTCATTTATAATTAACCAAAAGTTTTGGGGGTCCAATTATAATTTTAGAAACTAGTGGGGGCCAAAACAAAATTTCTGAAAACCATTTAAATGAAACCAATTGGTTTAATTGGATTTTAAGTGAACCGACCCCAAACAGTCTTGAACCAACCGGTCCATCCGGTTCGATACGTCATGCTTAGTAATCCAAAAGTTAGTTAAATGTCAGAGATGACATATTCTGACTTTCTTTGACGTCTTGGACTCAACGGTGGCATCCATTTTAACAAACAAAGTACCGAAAAATGTGACTCACGAAAGTGTAAAATTATGAAAATGCCCTAGGCTTAATGTAAGTCACCTAAATGCAAATTGAGATCCGAAAAAACCTAAATTAATTATATTCAATATTCCAGACTTGATGGTAACGTCCCTTTGAGAAAATAAGACTTGGTAACAAACTGAAAAATGATGAACACGTCCTTAGGACTTAATGAAGTTACTAGAAGTATAAAAATAAAATTAATAAGTCCACATGAATGTTGTGAAGACCGAATGGACTCAAAATGGAGTCTGAATACGTAAGTCGTGTACGAAAAAAAATAAGATATTAAAAAGAAAAAATTACCAAATTGCCATTGAAGGGCCAAATAAGTTACAAGGCATCGGGGAACCCTAAATTGGGAACTTGAAGACCCTTAATTGAATAGACTAAGTTCAAAATAACTTAAGACACTAAATAACGAAGTTTGGAATTAGAGTGAATACTAATTCATGATGCAATATATTTTTGATCCGTGAGCATAGGATCACCCAAACGATGAAAAATGGAAACAAAGCTATGGGATAGCTATTATGGTACTCGCATGAGAATGCGATGCTAAGAACCCAATGTAAGGAAAGCCGAGTTCTAATATGTGGTAATTCTTAGCCATGTCCCTATTTTATTGCTTCAATGCTGCCAATTTGTACTCTTATACATACCTAGCTTTTATTGATTCCATAATTTAATGCTTGTTCTACCTTGTGGATATGTTGAGAATCTGATTGCCAATATCTTGATGTGATTGCTTGCACATTTCTGTACCTTTGATTTGGATATTGAAAAACTACTATGTTTCTCACTACTAAGAATTTGATATTCTACATATATGTACATCCCTTGTAGAATTCTGTTGATCCTGATATTATTATAAGTATCGGGATTGTGTTTGTCAAAACGTCTATCTTGATTCTATAAATGCTTTTGGACCTACAGGTCAATGATTGGGAATGATACCCAACACTTAGTCCATGGAGGAAATGATTCTATAAATGTTTTATGTTGTAGAGGAAAAAAAGAGAAGAAAAATGGTGAGTTTGAAAGCTTGAAAATCCTAAGAACTCTAAGACCCGAATATGTGAAAAATTGAGTTTTTGATCAAACTTGATTAAAACTTCAAACAAACTACATAGCTCAAAAGAGCATTAAAATTAGAACATGCAGCAACTTGAATCACTAAAAATGGTTAAGGAGCTATTGAGAAAATGACAAGTTTCAGTAAGGGAAGAAAAGTTAAAAACTCAAAATTTGAGTTGGTTTTGTTGTATTAAAGGAACAGGAAAATCTTCCTTATAGTTCTAGAAATATGTAGGAAAAAATTGGAGGCAAAATAGTGGCTAAAAAGCCACGAAATAGAAAAAGAGTGCCTCGCCGGAAAATCGAGGGTTGCCGGAGCAGCGGCTACAACCCCCTATTTCGTGATTGTGGAGCCCTCAAATCAAGAAATAAAATATAAAAATGAAATCCTCATGAAATTAAGGTTTGAACCACGTTGAGTTTGCACAGGAATTGAACTGGCAACGGTCGCTGGCGCTGAAGAAGGCCATTGGAACCTTCGCTAGAGAATTGGGGACGAATGCACTGTATGGGTCGGGTCATGGGCTTGATCTCGGGTTGGGTCCTAACCCACTGTTTAAATTAGGTTTGGGTTAAATGAAAACTACGTCGTTTTGGCCAAAAGGAATTAAAAAAATAAAATAGTAGGGTTGACGTCAGTAGGACATCAGCATGACGCATCGAACCAGATGGACTGGTTGGTTTAGCACTGTTTGGGGTTGGTTCACTTAAAATCCAATTAAACTAATTGTTTTCATTTAAATGATTTTCAAAAATTATATTTTGTCCCCCACTAGTTTCTGAAATTATATTTAGAACCCTAAAACCTTCGGTTAATTGTAAAATGACCCCCAACAATTTTGATTAATTATGAAATGGCCCATAAATTAATTAAATATTAATTTTAAATCCTTTTAAATTATATAAAAAATTACCAAAATGCCCTTAGGCCAAAAATAGGCCCAATGAAGGCCAATTAAAATAAAAGAATAGTGCAACCGATATTTTGGGACATTCCAGACTCAACAACAGAGTCCGATTTGTGAAATTAAATCCCAAAAAATACAAACGGGCAAACTAGAATAATTTCACATAATTAAGTGACCAACCGAACCCCGATGATTGTAAAAATACGTACCTTAAAATTTTGGGACATTCCAAACCCAATAGCGGGATCCATTTTGTGAAACACAACAATTTTGATTAATTATGAAATGGCCTAGAAATTAATTAAATATTATTTTTAAATCCTTTTAAATTATATGAGAAATTACCAAAATGCCCTTAGGCCAAAAATAGGCCCAATGAAGGCCAATTAAAATAAAAGAATAGTGCAACTCAATATTTTGGGACATTTCGGACTCAACAGCGGAGTCCGATTTGTGAAATTAAATTCCAAAAAATATAAATGGGCAAACTAGAATAATTCTACATATGTCCTAATGATTAATTAAGTGACCAATCGAACCTCGATGATTGTAAAAATACATACCTTAACATTTTGGGACATTCCAGACCCAGTGACGGGATCTATTTTGTGAAACGAAGTCCCGAAAAAATAGACACGTGAAATGTTAAAATTATCGTTTTACCCTTAGTAATCCAAAAGCCAGTTAAATGTCAGAAGTGACATATTCTGACTTTCTTTGACATCCCAGACTCATCGGTGATGTCCATTTTAACTAACAAAGTACCAAAAAATGTAACGCACGAAAGTGTAAAATTATAAAAATGCCCCTAGGCTTAATGTAAGTCACATAAATGCAAATTGAGATCCAAAAAAGCCTAAATTAATTATATTCAATATTCTGGACTTGATGGTAATGTCCCTTTGAGAAAAATAAGACTTGGTAACAAACTACAAATTGACGAATATGTCTTTAGGACATAATGAAGTTTCCAGAAATATAAACATAAAATTAATAAGTTTACATGAATGTTGTAAAGATCGAATGGACTCAAAATAGAGTTCGAATACGTAAATCGTGTACGAAAAAATATGAGATATTAAAAAGGATAAATTACCAAATTACCCTTGAAGGCCTAATTAAGATATAAGGCATCAGGGAACCCTAAATTGGGGACCAGAAGACCCTTAATTGAGTAGACTAAGTTCAAAATAACTTAAAACACTGAATAACGAAGTTTGAGATTAGAATGAATACTAATTCATGATGTAATATATTTTTAATTTATGATTATAGGATCACCCAAAAGATGAAAAATGGAAAGAAAACTATGGGATAGCTATTACGGGACCCACATGGGAATGCGATGCCAAGAACTTAATGTAAGTAAACCTGAACTCTAATATGTGCTAATTCTTAGCCATGTCACAATTTTATTTCTTCAATGCTGCCAATTTGTACACTTATACATGCCTGGCATTTATTGATTCTACAATTTGATACTTGTTCTACCTTGTGGATATGGTGAGAATTCGATTGCCAATATCTTGATGTGATTGCTTACACATTTCTGTACCTTCAATTTGGATATTAGAAAACTGCTATGTTTCTCACTACCGAGAATTTGATATTCCATATACATGTACATCCCTTGTGGAATTCTGTTGATCATGATATTATTATGAGTGCCAAGAGTTGTGTTTGTCACAATGACCATCTTGATTCTGTAGATGCTTTTGGACCTATAGGTCGGTGATTGGGATTGATACCTAACACTTAGTCCATGGGGGACATGATATATGATAAGAGCTCTAGTGCTATTCAGGAACCCCGAAAGGGGGTAAACCTGAATGAGTGCTTTTGGGGTAGCCGGCCCTATTTGTTGATAGCATCTATTTTGTTAGTATCTCATATCTTTTATTGGATCATAATCTGATGATGCATTCTTCGGTTGTTGATACGCTTTGCAAGCTTATCTTTGGACTCAAATTTGATATCTTGTGATTGATACGCTTTACAAGCCTATTGTTGGATTCGATTTGGCATTTTGTGATATCTTGTGATATTTGGCAGCTGATTGTTGTACAGGCTAAATCCCTATTATTGCATTGTTAAACTATTTACATCACTCGTTCAGACTCCTTTGGGATATGCCTTTTGGACCCACAGGTCATCCTTGTTGATTTATTTTCCTTTGTGACTGGCTGATGTTATCTATCATTTTGTTTGCCATTTGGTTGTATTCTGTTATCCAAACTAACCCTGTCCCATGGTAGAGCGAGGGAATTTACTTACTGAGATAAGTTAGCTCACTCCATATCTATAGAGATTTGAAAAATGAGGGTAAATTTTTCGTTTTTGCTGGTATGGCACTATTCATGCACGGTTTTGCCGGTAGGGCATTTTCATGCATCATTTGACTGTAAGTCATATTTAGAAGCATATTTTGAATGTTCCATAGAAGAAAAAAATTCTTTGAATATTAAAATACACCTACTGTGCGAATTTGAGCCAAAAAAAATAGTTTTAGAAATTGGACCAAAAGGGCATTCGAGTGACCCGGGTGGAAACGGCCAAACCCGGCCACAGGCGAAAATTTATTTTTTTAAAAATTTTCATTTTAAATAATTTTATGAACATTGGTTAAAACAAAATATCAAATTGAGGCGTTGCGGGATGTGTTGTAGAGTAATGGGGCCCTCGGGCTCATTAAAGGCAAAAGGGTCATTTACTCCTTGGCCCTATCACGCCCCAAATTCCAGCGAACCCGAGGCGCGACTGAACGAACGGAAAGTAAATAAAATATAAAGTAAATAAAGGACAATCTAACAGGTTCAACTTAACTTACATTCATTTCTGTCAATACACATATAACACATCATTCGGGCTTAAGCCCGTACATCACAAAATACGCCCCTAAAGGCCAAATATACTTCTAAGTTTGGGTCTCCTCCACTCAGCAAGACTTCCTCAAGTCTCAGGTGCCGAGAGCGTCATCTGTAATATGTTATCCCATGAATGGGTCAGTTCAACTGCTAGTATAATATAATGCTAATGCAAGGAAAAAAATTAAGGGTGTGGCATGTGCAAGTGTACATTTATATCGACATGACATTCAATATCATCATACAATGCACTAGTAATAATCTACATGTCATCCAACTCATTAACGTAACTTAAGGCGTGGCATGTGCAAGTGTACATTTATCTCTACATGCATTCTAAATCATCCATGCAATGTGATAACAATAATCCATATGCCTTTCAAATCGTTCATACTATGTAATAGCAATAACCCATGTGCCATCCAAATTATCCATGCCATGTAATGACAATGCCCATGAAACACCCACACAACTCTATGCCACAACCATGTCAACTCTATGCCATCATGTCAACTCTATGCCATACACCATGCCTCGTTTTCGGAACACATCCGATGGAAGTTGAGTACCATGCCTCATTTTTCGAACACATCCGATGGAATCTGAGTACCATGTCTCATTTTCGAAACACATCCGATGGAAGCTGAGTACCATGTCTCGTTTTCGGAACACATCCGATGGAAGCTGAGTACCAATACATAGCACCTTGTGCTCAACCCACACTATGTCATCAATGAATCACACCATGCCAATATGTTTTGATCCCACCATGCAATAACACGATCTCAAATAAGCATCGTACCAACACATGGAGCATGGCTCTAAACAATACATTCCACTTAAAGCGACCACAATATCCGAATAACAAAATCACTCCCACATGAATGTATGCAATACATAATCAACATAAATACATGCTCAAACCATATATTCACAATCTCAACAACTCACCAAAACATAAATCACGTACCGCTCTGACACACAGAACTTATCACATCTTTATGAAATAACAGGAAACACATAAGTGCCAAATCAATCAACTCTAGCTTCTGTTTCAAAGCAAGCATTTCCTATGTGATTTCCTAATGTCAAGTAAACATATGGTTCGTTCAATCAATATGCAAATAATTCCTAAACTTAATCCTGTTCCTTACTTAGTAAAATATCATACCTGATGGGTTGGTCTCAACCCTATGAAATCGTGCCCGATGTGTAGCTGAACTAAATAATGAGAACGTCGTAGGTCAGACTGTTCTCTCCTGTGCAATCAGAGTCCCTAAAATCATAAAATACAACTCAGTCCATTTGCTACTTGAATTATGCTATTCATCAAATTTTATTTCTTTATTTCATGAGTTTCTATTTTGCTAAAATAAACTCTACCATGGAGTCCGAAATGCCGAACAAAGTCGGTTTAGGCTTTCGCAGAATTCAGTTTGGATATTTGTACTAAAATGGGCAAAACGGTCATTTTACACTTCAGGATTCCTGATTCTCGAGGCATCCTTTCGTAAATCCGACCCTACCGTTGAGTTCAGAACATTTGAAATAATAGGAATCTACTATTATTTTATTTTAATCGGGGTTCATTTGACTACTCTCTAACATAGGAGCATTTTGGTCATTTTGGGGTCTCTACCGATCTTCTAAATTTTCGAGGTCCCGTCTCACGACATGGACATCACCATTGGTCTTAGTAGGTCTGAGACATAAAGAAAACATTATTTATTCACTTACTTCGGGTCTCGGTCAATTCATCATTATTTAATTAATTTAACTAATTAATTAAATTAATATTTACTCTGTGGTCAATTTTTTTGTAATAACTAAAAGTTTGGGGTCACTTCACAATTTCTCAAATTCGTGGGTTAAATCAGAATTTCTGATTTTTATTATTCTAAATTAAGTTATCCAAACAGTGGATAGGACACTAATTCATGGATAAGTTATCCTAATTTTTGTTTTCAATTTAATCTCAATTTCTTATGCTCATAGCCAAACAACCTCATCTCCATTCAAATAAAAAACCCACACGACTTCAGCCGTATCTTCTCACAATCACCAAGCAAACAACCAGTCTAGGTGTTCATGACTCTACCATTAATGAACCAATTCATGGAAGTCACAGAAACAATCTAGCAGCATAGCATCAATAGTAGGGGGCCCAACTTCAAGCCAAACCCAATTACATGGAGATAACTTATCCACAACAGTAATCCAAAAAAGCAACTTCAAACAGTATCCAACTGAACTAGGTCAGACTTCTTTCTAGTTTTAGAAGGAAATAATTTACTTATCTAAACAAAATAGAAGAAAATAAGGATAAATCCCCACTGTCAAATCTACAGAAACTTAATTCCATTAGAGATTGTAATTTCAAAGGAATAAGATCTATACCTGATTTCAGATTGATCAGGTCGGTAGATAAGAAATTGAGAAAACTCAAACTGCAGTCTCTCAAGGACCCATTCCGCATCCGAGAGACACTGGGACGGAACTCAGGTTACACACCCAGGCCCAACGAATTTCTCCAAGCCAGCAGGTAATAAGGCCTGCTAGATCTATCCCTACTGCCCCTCACATGTCATGTTATCAGGCCCTCTACATGCCCCTGTTCCGTGAATGTAACGGCCTGAAATTTCACCCTCATAAACTGCTCCAGCAGCTACTGTTCCAACAGCTCCACGATCTCTCTCTTCCCGCAGGTCTGTTCCAATTTCTTTTCTATCTTGCAGTTGGCTACTCTCTCTTCTTTCCCTTTGTTTTCTCCTGTTGCACCGCCACACGTACACAAATATATAAATATACATACTGATATGCCTACACCCTAAACCTGCACCGGCTCCCTACTCCCTTGGTTTCTCCCACGTTTTCTTCAAATTTTCTCCTGCACCACCACACACAAGTATATGTAAACATATGTCTTTCTCCTCCTTCTTTTGTACGCTACCCAAGACACATATATTTTATATATATATATATATATATATATATATAAAGTCCCTGCTGCAGCGCTACTGCACCGCCTCTCTATCTTTTCAATTTTCTCTTTTCTTTCACTTCTTGCTTTTACGTCGTACACATACATAATATATATAACTTAATCTCTAGCTGCTGCTTTACTTGATTTTTTTCTTTTCTTTTTCTCATTTCTTTTTCCTGCTTTCCTTTCATCCAACTAGATCGTTTTAGGTATATATATAATATATTATGTATATACATTACAACACATGCCCACCTCACTTGCCGACACCCCCCTTTTTCTTTCTATTCTTATCCTTCAACAATTGCGGCTGCTTTCTCTTCTTGTTTTCTTTGTATTAATTACATTGAGACAATTCAATGATATAATATATAATATTCATACTTCAATTCATCAATTCTCTTCTACAGAATTCCGCTTCCCTTTTCCTTTTCTTTTGTTTTCCTTTTTTTTTTTTTTTTTTTTCATTTTGTTCTCTTACTTCACTTATATATATAGTATAAAATCTCACACCTCACACTACACCTAACACATGAACACACCCAGTGTACGCTGCAACACTTTCCCATTTCTATTTATTTATTTTTTCATTTAATATCTGTGTAGTTATTTTATGATGTATATATATATATATATAATATAGCTTACCGTATTTATATTTTATTCCCCAAATTAAGTTCTGACATGCCGGTAAATTTAACATTAAGTCGAGATATCTTTTACCGCATTTAATAAGATTTTATTTCATAAAATATTAATTACGAAACGTCAGTAAAGTTGGCACAAAACCGGCTCAACATCAGTATTATTCATTTTACCATCTCTGGGTGCCCGTTCGTGTCTCATATTATTTTTATTTTATCTGCATAATTAATTATTCGTATTGGCCTCATTTATTCATCTTAGTTCTCGGTTGACTGGGCCAGTTATATATATATATATATATTTTTTTTTTTGCCTATCTTATTTTTAATGGTCCGGACTAATTTTTTTTTATATTTTCTAATAATTAATCCCATCATGGCTTACAGCCCTATTGGCAAAACGAAAAATTTACCCTCAATTTTCCAGGTCTCTACAGGCCCTTTGCCCCTACACTATAAATTCAACCCTTAGAACAAATTAGAAATAGAATTCATTCTAAAATTCAGAGCAGTGGTCGTCCATAGAGAGAAAGTGAGAAAAAGCCCTAGTTCTTCAAGCTTCAAGCTCTTGAAACACACTCTTCGGTTCGGATTTTTGTCGAGGTTCCTTTTGAGAAGTTGTTACTCTCATCGAGACCTGTATTT
The DNA here is from genome assembly GCA_008638375.1 of Nyssa sinensis. NCBI lineage: Eukaryota > Viridiplantae > Streptophyta > Magnoliopsida > Cornales > Nyssaceae > Nyssa > Nyssa sinensis. Next base: position 24,793,864 of record CM018047.1, on the reverse strand, counting down.
TCACCAAACAGTTTGGCTATACGACAAACACGGCTCCCGCAGTTTGAGAAAAATTGATCTAGGTATGATATAGTGCTAAGCTAGTAATAGGTTTAAGTTTTCTTGTATTTTTACATGTTGGTTGAATGTTTAGGGAGTTTACTTGAGGTTAGGAAATCACCTAGGAGGTAGTTCCATTGAAAAGCCTAGAGTTGGTGGTTTAGGGATATATGTGTTCTTTGGGTTATTTGATGAATTGTTGCCATGATTAAGGTGTGTTCTATTGATAGGATTGCATTGTTACATTGTTGGCCTATATGCATGTTGACACGCCTTGTGGTTTGGACCATGCGATGAATTAGTGCCTTGGTGCTTTATGAAAATTTTATGTTCTTTGTGAATTAGTAGAATTGTGAAATTTTGGTTGGAATATGTGTTGATATGAATAGTTATAGCATATGTTTACATGAAAGATGTTGTGGGTGTTAAAGTTATGAATTATGTGGGATAAATTACATGACTTGAAAAAGGGGCGCCATATGTTTAATAAATTGTCACATTAAGGTGCATGATGAGATCATGGCATTTGGGCATAATGTGATTCCTTGAAAACATAGTGTGGGTTGAGCAGGTGGTGCTATGCATTATGAGGGTGTAGATCCTGTGGTGAAAAACCCAAAATCTGGCCAATGACAGTACTCACGGGCTGACGGGGGTGGACTGTAAAAGGAGACATGGGTGGCATAGAGTTGCATGTGTGTGTCATGCATATTGACATTGCATGGCATTGGGGGATTATGGGATCATAACTTTTAAAATGTACACTTGCACATGCCACGCCCTTAAACTTGTTCCTAGTCTTAGCATTATGCTATACCAGCTGTTGAGCTGACCCATTCGTGGGATATCATTTTTCAGATGAGGCCCCGGGCACTTGAGACTTGTTTAAGTCTTGAAGGATGGGAAGAAATGGATTATGTTGAAGATTTGGCCCTTGGGGCATGTTTTTTAATGTATGGGCATAAGCCCAATTTATTATATTTAGACTTGGGTAATTTGTGAACAATAGGCCTTGGGCCATTTTGAAATGTATGGGTTAAGACCCAAATGAATGCATGATGTTTTTGGTTTAATGTGTACTAAATGGATATGTTGAAAATAGAGGATGTATGTTTGAATTTGATGAACTTGTGGCCACCAAGTGAGGGTGGGTTGTTTATGCATTTACACATATGGATGTTGTGAAAATTAGGTGAGAAAAACACTTAGAAAAACAAAGGAGGTTATGTCCAAAGTTCTGGAAAATTTAAACATTAGATAAGTGAGAAAAATACCCTTGAAATGGGTGAGAAAAGTGCTTAAAATGGGGGCTTAGAAATTAGGGAAAAGTGGGCTGAAAATGGGTGGAAAATGGCTTGAAAAACTTGGAAAAAAATTCAGAAATGGGAAAAATTAGGTTGCAGCCATGAACAGTAAACCTGAAAAAAAAATCAAATTTTAGCTTGTAGTCGCTACAGTGTTTTTGCAGAAAAAACCAGAAAATCAGACAGTAGCCCATAGCCCCAGCCACCCCAACCACGCGCCCCTGTGCACGCACTTGCTGCGCGCTGCCTGTGCGTGCCCTGCCTGCTGCGCTATGCGTGCTGCTGTTGCCTTGCCTGCTACCAGCCCTTGTGCACCAGCCTTGACAGCCACCTAATAACCACTTTTGGGCCACCTTTTGTGCCATATTTAGACACTCTTTTGAGCCATAATTGGACACCATATTGGGCCATGTTTGGCCAACTTTTAGGCCATGTTTGGCCACCCTTTTGGACTATTTTTAGTAATCTTTTTGGGCCATGTTTGGCCACTTACATGGGTTGTATTTGACCCCTTCCCTAAAACCATTTTTGGTGGACTTCTTGAGTTATTCTCGGCCCATGCTTTAGGGTGTTTTAGGGTCCATATGGGTCATTGTTCCAAGGCATACTTGGAGGGGTTTTGGGATTGCTTTTAAAGCTAATTTTTTTTTTTAAATGACTTAAACCATTTTAAATATTAATTGGGAGAGATACTTGAGCTATATTGAGGAACCATTTTAGGCATGTTAAATAGCAAGTGTTTAATTTTAATTTTGGGGAAAACTTGAGGAAATAATAAGGGAGATTCGATTCAATCTATTTAATTATCATTTATTAATTCCTTTTAATTTCATTTCGCTCACGCCCTGGGTTTGCGAAAATTGGGGCGTGACAATATCTATAACAATTTTTTCAGGTAGCACCATATAGGAGGAAATATAATGATGGAACTAGTGGAGGTAGTGATGTGCTTGCGAGCAATATTGATGATGTAAAACTCCAAGTCATAACTTGAACATATATTCTGTAAGGTTGATCTTAATATTGAGTATTGTGATATTGTAACCTTAGTAATGATGTCAGACTTAAGTGGTGATTCATAATGATCAATATTGTACTTGGAGATGTTTTGATTGATGGTTGTTGGAGTTCAGTTTGTGATTAAATGAGTTGCAATGGTATAGCTTCCGTATTTAATGATTATATGATATAAAGAAAAAATAAAAAAAATAATTATCACTCTTGTCCAATTCATTTGATTCTGTACGACTTGTCCAAGTGGCAGTGTCGGTCGTTGCCCCTAATCCACATAGGGTGGGTTTCGGGTCGCAACAGCTCTTATTCCTCAACGGGGTTTATACGACAAGCAATACTAAAAACATGTTTCGTAAAACATTCTTAACTACCGATGCATTAAAACATTTAAGAATGCTACTTATAAAGCATGTCATTCAAAAACATGATAATAAAATATTTGCATAAAACTGTAAAGCATAGCATGCAAATGTAAGAAAATAGTAAAATAACTATAATCAATGAAAAAGCCTCCACTTTAGGGTTGAGGGTTACTTACCTCTGGTCCTTAGTCCACAATTACTTGCTTACTCGGCTTGCCTTGACATTCCTCTTATCTCTATTTCTTTGTTAGTGATCTAAAGCATGGATCAAAATACATCGGTATTGTGATATCCCGACCCAGGATACGACACGTATACCGAGACAAGTTGATTGAATAGTGTAACATGGTCTATTTAGAGCTCTATATTATTTATCATATGTACAGTGTTGGGTAGTACCCGAGCAACTCAGAGCCTTACCCCGAAAAGCGTGCATGCATGCAACCCATGCATGCATATGTACGTACACATGCATAAATCACGAAATATTAGTGTATGTGTACGTGACTAAAAATATAGTTATACGTATTTATACGGCTATAAATACATGTATAAAAACTATGTATTTTATATGTATATATATGTATATATGTGATGTATTAGATATATAAATACAAGTGATTAAAATAAAATAAAGAAAAAGGGGAAAGGAAGCTTCCAACCAAAAATATCAGTGTGTGCATCACTGTGTGTGTGTGTGTGCATCACTGTGTGTTTGTGTGTGTTGGGAAACCACACCAACCGACTTGGTGAGGTGGTGTGTGTATATATGTAATATATGTGTATATATGTAATATGTGAGGTACGTGGATGGAGGAGAGTGAATAGGCGGTTCTCTGCAGTCAAGGATGACTGCAAGTGTCACGACCCGAAACCCACCCTGTGCGGATCTCGGATCGCAACCGCCGCCTTTAGGCCCGGGAGCCTGAGGGCAAGGCAAAACATGGGCGACGGTATCGAATAGCGGTGCGGCCTTGATTTGCGGAAGCGTGAAAAACCCTTTTCTTTTTTTTTTTAAAAAAAAATCTTTTAAAAACTTTCGCACAGCCGTCCGGTACTGTCGCTCTTCATAGCGGTACACATGAATAATCACATCAGAGCATACTAAAAATTAAAGTCTTATACATGATACATATTCGAATGCCTCAAGGGCTTAAGTACATATGTGGTTGCCTCTTGGGCTTAAATACATAATTGTCCAAAAGTACGACATCAAAATTCGACCAACCATAGGCCCTAATACTTCCCAAAATATCTCCAGAATCCTAATGGAGCTGCCTATCATTTCTCCCCAAATTGGGCAAGGGTCCACCCATCGTCATCACCTGAAAAATGTTAGGGAATGGGGTGAGCTTCGAAAAGCCCAGTGAGTAATTCTAACATCTGTCATGGGTTTCAATTGGTAGTGGTTTCGCACGTGAGAATTTTGTAAAATACTCACTACCAATTGCTCGTATACTTGGAACATAGAGTACATGCATTCTTTAAACAATGGCTTTGAAACATTAAAGTATTCAAGCTAACTTGTACTTTCGAAATAAAGTATATGAATTTCAAATCATGTAAATTTGCATGGTGAAAATGAGGAAAAAGCCTGCTTCCATTTTCAACACACACCTTATCACTTTCATTAACAGAATCCGTTTCGAACCAGATTCCCATTTTACTTTTCGTGGAGATATCTCATATGCCTGGGGGATTAGATCCTGCTACCTGGCATTTATTCGTATCGTAGTTGGGTTCTTAAGAAACCCGATAGAAATCCGTGGTGCTTATGCACAATTTATCTTGCATTTAAAAGCATTTAACCCATAATTCCTTCGTGTGGATGCATTTAAAAGCATTCAAAACATACAGTTCATAATCTCATGATAGGGTATTGAAATACGTAAAACATGTAATTTCAAGATATATAATAACATTTGAAATCGGAATTTTAAACATGTAGAAGTATATCTCAAGGAACAGTAGTAAATTATTCAGGAAGCATGTCATAGCAGAATATTTAAAACGGAATTGTGTAAAGACAGAATTTGATATTTAAAACATCATTCAAATCCGTGGAATTAAATCTCCACTTCAAATGTGAGGTTACTCACCTTGATTCCCCGGGTTTGCACTACTGGTGGGCTTTTCCCTTTCTTTTGTATTTCCTAAGAAAATTATAAAAAACTCGTTAACTTCACATTTTTCCTTAAATCGTTACCTATTCATGCTCTTTCATTTAATTTTTAGGCCTGACGTATGCTAACTTCCTAGGATTTGTCTTAGTGGTCAACTCGTGGTGACTTGATGAGTTTTATTTTTCACGTGACTAAATTTTCAGTACCTATTTCGGTGTTATGGACTTCACCGTTGGGTTTGGAATGTCCGACATAGTCAAAATAGACTATCTTTTAGTTTCATTTGGGCTTCGGGTACCTTAGGGGTAGTTTGGTCATTTCGCGCGTCATATTTTTCGGAGTCCCGTCTCGTGAATCGGACCCCACTGTTGATCTCAGAAGGCCCAAGAAAATAAGATTACACTAATAACTTGTCTTAGTTGGACATCGGTTACATTAGGGGCAATTTGGTAATTTGTACTTTAACGTATCGTAATTTTTGAAGCCTCGTCTCGGAAAACGGACCACACCATTGAGTCCGGAACGTCCAAAATAGTCAAAAACCACTATTCGTTTACTTTATTCGGACTCTGTTTGATTTATTTATGACCTAGGGGTAATTTGGTCATTTTTATTTAATTAATAAATTAATTAAATAATTTAATTTATTATTTATTAATTTATCAGGGGTATAAATGGAATAAAATTCCAAAATCTGGGCCAGAGTTGAATTCCCTAAAACTGTTGGGGCTGTTTCATAATTTCCAAAAGATTTAAACTGAACCAAAGGGTTCAGTCCTTATGTAATCGAACCAGAGCGGTCCAATCCGGTTCTAACCGGTTCAAGGTAACGTGTTGACGTCAAGCTGACGTCAGCCCTACAATTTAAAAATTTGAAATAACAGTATCAAAACGACGCAGTACAGTTTAGGGGTTTTATCCGTTTTTATCTGGGTCGGAGCCTGACCCGACGACCCGATCCAAGCCCGGTCACTGTTCATTGTCTTCCCCACCGTTTCACCCTACTGTAGCCCTAAATTTCTGGGTTTTATTTCTTCTATTTCGTGATGTTTTTGGTACGGTTTTCAACTGCCATCTACCCCATTATTTCTCTGGATGTCAAACCAACGTTTTGGCATCCAATTTGAGCCTCGATTCAAGCTCAATGGCTCGGTTCAACGGAGGATAACCGAACCTGCAAGTCAACAATACATGCTCATTCCTCAACCGTTTTCAACGCGGTTTGTTGCTACATGATCCCTATGTCATTTAGTTTCATCCCCCATCCACAAAAATCGGTTTAAGGGTCAAAATCAAAGAATCCATATTTGGGCCGAAAAGAATAATGCCATTTTTGGGGGTTTAAACCTAGGTTTCTAGGTCGCGGTTGGGGTTTTCCAAGGTCCTAAGATGTCCTATTTCATGTTTCAACCCTCAAAAGCTCGGTTGGTTGAGGTCAGATCAGACCTGCAACTTCAAGCTCCATCAATGGCGGTTGCTACGGTTTTTTGTGTTTTAGGGCAGTTTTATAGGTTCAAATCATTCACAACCAACCCAGTTTCATTATTAAGCTATGGTACATGCATCAACAGTCCAAACAGCAACAAAATAGTAGCCAAATCTTACAAAAGGGAAAAATCTAAAACTTGGCTCACTTACCTTCGGACAGTGGTTCCTCTAATGGTTAGTTCAGGTGAACCCTCAGTGATGGTCCTTCTCAGTCGAGCAGCCCTTCAGTTCCAGTCTCTAGCTTCTTCTAAGCTCCTTCAATGGCTCACCAATGCACACACACACTTGTGTATTTCTCTCACTCTCTCTAGGATTTCTCTCTCTCTCTCTCTCACTACTTTCTCTCTCTATAAACAGTATACTACCTTCAAATTCAGATCTGATTTTTCTCCATGCATATATGGAGATTGTATATACATATCAAGTCTCCTCTTAATGTTTCATCTCCCCAAATGCATGATTGTATTGCATGCAATTTGGTTGGGAGGAGATGTAATCATGGTGGGATAGGCATGATGGGCTATAGCATAGGGTGATGCATGCTGATGTGTTGCATGCTTGGCTATTGGTCACTTTGGGGAGAGGTCAAATCTGATTGCTATTTATATATATATCTTTGCATATATATGCACAAAGGTGTTCTTAGCTTAGTTGGTAAATTTTTGGTAACCCAAATTCTGCCTAGGTTGGTCAAGGGATCAAATCCTCTTGGCCACATTTTTGGTCTTTTTCCCATATTTCGGGCTTAGGCCCTGTTTGGCTGCGCATTAATGCAGTTTCACTGTTTTCTTCCTAACTTTCATTCTGTAGCTTATTTTTCGACGCGGTTTCTTTCAGTCAACTCCTAATTAGGTTAGCTTCTTAATTATTCTTTATGTTTGGTTCAGATAAATGATTAGTAACTAATCATTACTTAATCAGGGTCGGGGTGTTACAGCAAGAGAGAGAGAGAGAGAGAGAGAGAGAGTGTGATAAGGTAGAGAGAGAAAGGGGCGGTGGGTGATTTCTTATATGTATACGGGTTTTGTGAGTTGGAAGGTTAGAAAAGAAAAGGGAAGGTCAGGAACTGAAGGGAAGAAGAAGAGAGAGAGAGACTGATTCAGAAACAAAGAGGTTGGAGGGTCACAGTGGGCTAAAAACTGAAACCCAAGTAAGAGTTTTAAATTCTGTTTTTGATTTTTAGTTCATGAAACTTAAATATGATTGTAGGGTCGTATAGATGAATTAAAAAGGAATTTAATGAAAGAAAAATGAAGGAAAACGATTGAAAGATGAAGGAGAAAGGTTGAGTTGCAGGTCTGATAGATAATCTGGGTTCCCTGAAATTTATGTGTAAAACTTGGTTTTTATAATGAGGAACTGATCCTCTATTACACAGGAAACATCTAGGATAAAAATCGAGTAAAAACCGTGCCTTAACAGTCACGAAATAGAGAAGGAAGGTTCAGCCGGAGAAGCGGCCGGAGTTGAATAACTCCTTATTCGTGAATATGGGGAGAGTTGTGGGGCAAGCCGAGGATAAGAATGAGGTCGTGGGGAAGAAAGGAAGAGATTGGCATTGAAAATGGGAGAGAAAACTGATCGGGATAGGTTGCCGTCACCGGAGAAGGTGACGGAACCCTAATACAGGCTCACCGGAGCTTTAGGGGAGACGACCGGAAAGTCGTGTGTCTACCGGGTTAAAAAGAAACGGGTCCGGGTCGGATCCGGGTCGGTACCCGAGCGGATATGAATGGGTAAGTGATGCTGTGTCGTTTTGGGTTTTTTAAATTAAATGGATTTGGGCTTGTTTGGTTACATGGATAGTAAATTGGAATTTGGTTTGGGGTTATCCAAACCAAGGATAGGATAGGAAATCAGGGTTATTGAAATCCGATTTTTAAAAAGAAGTGAACCGTTTGGTTCAGTGAGGAACCGAATCGGTTAGGGTTTCTAAATGGTGAACCCACTGGTTCAGACCGAGATTTAGGGAAATTCCATTTTGACCCCAAATATTTTAGGAAATTGTACTATGGCCCAAACAGAAAATTAATTAAATATTAATTTTTACAATAATGCCCCTATCTCAAATATGGGTCAAACGAAGTCCAAATGAGAGAAATGAATAGTCAAAACTTATTATCTCGGACGTTCTGAGTCCAATGGTGGGGTCCGTTTTACGAGATGAGACCCCAAAGTATAAAATACCGTGAAAGTGCAAAATGACCATTTTGCCCTTTTTTAGTGCAAAAGTCCAAATGGAATTCCGCGAAAGCCTAAACCGACTTTCTTCGGCGTTCCGGACTCAATGGTAAAGTATAAATTAGTATTTGAAATACTTATGATAGAAAGGCATAAAATTTGATGAATAGCATTTATTCTAAAACGTATTCACTGATATATAGGAAACTCGAAAGGCAAAGGTACACTCACGGATATCTGAGATAGAATCACGATAGAGGTAAGTGGATCACTTTCTCTTCCATGTGGTGTTTCTAAAGCCAAGTTTATTCATTACTGCCAAACTTGAACTCTTGAAAGTACTTCACGTTATTGCTATCCACAATGTGATATTGTTCTATCTTGTGGACATTGATTGACTGTTGTACTATTGTTATCATATTGAACCATGCCTTGAAAGGCTTACTGTTATGCTTTACTGTATATATGATATTCCATTTTCATACTCCTTATGGAATCACAAATGATCATGCTATGTTTATAAATGCTGAAATTGTGCTCAGTCACAATATCCATCCGATGTTTCTGTGACGAACTAGTCCGTGAACGGACGTGTGGCAAAAGATGTGAGTTTAACTGAGAGGTATGCCGGGCCTCGAATTACGAAGAGGGACTGCCATCCCCTACTACAGATTATAAGCATCTCCATTGGATTATTGTTATGGATATATTGTTGAATGGTTACTGTTCCTTATGGATTACTGTTTCTTATAGATTACCTTACGTTGTTCATTGGTTTGATTGTGGCAGTACTTTTATTGTGACAGGTTATTGTTGAGAAATCCTTATCACTACTTATTCATTACTTCTGATTGTATATTGTGCCCCACTATTTATTGGCCATCATGGCAACCGTTCTCATTGGCTATCACAGCACCTTACTTCTTATGATTGGCTATCATATTTTTATTCATGGATTCATGTTCTTTATAATCATCGATACCAGTGTCAGAGATCTGGTTTACTTGCTGAGCTTCATAGCTCATTCCACCCCACTTACCCCCCATTTCAGGTGATGACGCTGCGAGACCCCAGTAGGAGTCTGAGAGCGTAGGGGGACATTTTGAAGCACTGTATCAGTCTATGCTAGTTCTCCCATGTATTCACCACCCCCGGGTGCTGGTTACGTTTTAGTTCTCATTTTGAATTATGTAGAACTATGTCATGTATTTAATAGATTTCCACTGTTAAATTTATTTTAAAGACTTCTGCTGGATTACTGTAATTGATAAAGACTGCCGCTGTTTATTGTTTAAAATTTTTAGTACATTGCATATTAGTACTATGATACAGGAATGGAAAAAGTAGGGACAGCCTTCGGGTCGGCCCCGCGACACGAGATCCGCATAGGGTGGGTTTCGGGTCGTGACAGCTACTATATTAGTATAGATACTTGGCTTATTCTTTGTTCACTTAATTCACTTAGTCTCTTCTGGACTTAGTCTTATTGTTTAAGATTCCCTTATAGTTTTTAATTAGGGTTCTTAATACGTTTTAGTTTATCGTGTTTTTTACTTTAACCTTTAGGGGCATTCTAGTCATTTACCCTTTTATGTCTTATATCATTTGATTCATCATTTTCCTAAACAGACTCCATTTTTTAGTCCAGGTAGTCCTTAAAACATTAATATAGTCCATCTTTCAGTTTTTGAGTTCATTTAATTGCTTACTTAAGCTTTAAGGGTAGTTTGGTAATCTACCATTCATAATGTAATATCCCGACCCGGGATATAGCGTGTGCACCGGGCTGGACCGGGCTATAAATGTAATCTCGAATTATAAGCCGTGAAATGACATAAATAAAAGGGGATGCGTAATAGACTGTATTGTTTAATTACGATGCATAGGTACGAGAGGCAAACAGTCACGGGTGTCTGGGTGCCGTTGCACCGGAAGCCGAGTTTATTGAAAAACGTGCAAGTGAATGTCGACGCATAATTTTTTTAAAGTTAAATCGGAATATTTAAACACCCGAATAAACCGCCAATTGAATTATGTAATACGTGCATGCACAAAATTAAATGGAAATGTATACGAAATATTTATACATACATAATGTATCAAGGTAATATTATTTATACGGTTGCATATATATATATAATAGGTATGTAAGTATGTGTCATGTGGGCCTTGCATGATGAGAAGGTGGCAAAGCCACCGAGTGGGAAATCGGCAAGAGAGGGCTAGGGTGCAACGTGTGAGGAGGAGAGAGAGAGAGAGGAAGCTATGTGTGTGAGGTGTCTTGTGTGCATGTGTGTGGTGTCACCACGGCTATAGGTGGCAAAAGCCACCGACTACTGAGTCGGTTGGATAATTGGAAAGGAAGAGAGAGTTAGACAGAGATTGAAGATGTGAGAGAAACGGAATCGCAAGGAAGAAAGAAGTGGGAATAGAGAGAGAAAGAAAGAAAATGAATTTTTGGAAAAGGGTTGAGAAAACCTACAAACAGGTATATTCCTGATTTAAATTATATTCATTTATATTGTTAATAGGTGTCGTTACTGTTAGAGTTGATGAGAACGCGAAACAGGAAAGAAAAAAATAAGAAAAACTAAAACTGGGTTTCGGTTAGAAATGGTGACTTAAAATAGGTGAACCCAAGTGAAAAATTGAACCATAATATGGATAGGAAACGTCTCCAGGGACCCAACGCACTTCGAATTAGCTTAAATGGTCAAGAAATGGCCATTCTGTGGCCAGTTATTCCCTCACCGGTGCAACGCCGGAAACTGGGAATGGGTGTGTGAAACCGGTGATGTTGGAGGTTAAAATCAGTTCTAACATGTTCCTTATAATCCTAGGATTCATTGGGAAGAAAAACAGTAAAGTTTGGACGTAAAATCACGAAGATCCGTGAGGAATTTCACTGCTCCGGCGACTGTGGCCGGAATTCCACCGGAGAAGATGATCGGATTGTCGAGGGAGTTATCAGGTCATAACGGGACCGGGTTTGGGTCGGACCGGGTCGGGACCCGACCGAAAATGATTAGGGGCAGTGATGCTATGTCGTTTTGAATGTAAAATTAAAATCAATTGGGCTGTTTGGTTGCAGAGACAATAAATAGAGATGGGGTTTAGGGGTTAACCGAACCATGGATAGGGATAGGGAATTGGGTTATTGTATTCCGGTTCTTGAATGAAACTGAACCGTTTGGTTCAGGAGTAAGGCTGACCGGTTTAGGGTTTTGGGGTCTGAACCAACTGGTTCAGACCGCAGCTTATGGAATTTATGAACCGGCCCCAAATGTTTTGAAAAATTCCACTAAGGCCCAACAGAAAAATGTTAATTTTATAAAAATGCCCCTGACTCAAAAGTGGGTCAAACGAGGTCCAAATAGGGCAAATGAATAGTCAATTTTTATTATCTCGGATGCTCTGAGTCCAATGGTGAGGTCCGTTTCACGAGATGGAGTCCCAAAAAGTTACGACTTGTAAAAATGACCAAAATACCCCTACTTCATAGGTGAGTCAAATGGACTCCGATTGAATTAAATAATTAGTGAATTTTTATTATTCTGAACCTTCCGAATCCATTGGTAATGTCAAAATTATGAAAAGAGGTTCCGAGAACAACGGACATGTAAAAGTCTAAATAAGTATTAGAAATACTGATCATAGCAAGGCATATAATTTGGTGAATAGAAATTATTCTGAAACGTATTTACTGATATATAGGGAACTCAACGGGAAAAGGAAAACCTACAGGAGACTGATTTAGCAATGCATTAGAGGTAAGTAGATACCCTTTCTCTTCCATGTGGTGTTATCAAGCCAAGTTCATTCTTTTACTGCCAAACTTGTACTCCTGAGCGTATCTGATGTTATTGTCTCCACAATGTGATATTGTTCTATCTGGTGGACATTGATTTATTGTTGTACTACTGTTATCATGTTGAACCGTGCTTTGAAATGCCTATTGTTATATTTCCATTGAAATCATGATATTCCATTTTTATATACTTCTATGGAATCATTTATGATCATGAAATGTTTATGTATACTGGATTTGTGCTCAGTCACAATATCCATCCGATGCTTTTAAATACACTGAAGACCTTCGGGTCGAGTTCGTGAACGGACATGTGGCCATACACTGGAATGCACTGAAGGGGGTAAACCGGGCCCCCAAGGACCGAGGGCATATCAAGCCCTGACACAGAACAAAAGCATCTCTTATACGATTGTTCAACTATAACTGTTGAATTACATTGTTCTTATGATTATCTTGTATTGCGAGATATCCCTTGATTGATTATTGTGATCAATTATAATGGCAGTACTTTCTTGTTATTGTATTATCGTCGAGAATTCCAGGACATTGTTATGCCATTCCTACTGATTACACATTGTGATCCTACTGTTCATTTGCCACTGTTCACACGTTAAGAGTTTCATGTTGATGTTATGTCCCTTACTCCTAATTGTACATTGTGTTCCATTATTTATTGGCCTTTATGGCAACTGTTCCCATTGGCTATTATAGCATCTTATTTTTATGATTGGCTATCATATTCTTATTCTTGGATTCATATTCTTTTATGATCCTCGATACCAGTGTCGGAGATCTGTATTTACTTGCTGGGCTCTTGTAGCTCATTCCACCCTCCTCACCCCCATTTCAGGTACTGATGCCACGAGACCCCGGTAGGAGTCTAAAGACGTAGAAGGACATTTGAGGAAATGTATCAGTTTATGTTTTAGTTCTCCCATGTATTCACCACCCTCGGGTGCTGGTCATGTTTGGTTCTTATTTTTGTTTATGTAGAACCATATTATGTATTGTAAAGACTTTCGCTAACATTGTGTATTGAAAGACTTCCGCTGATGTATTATTACTGATAAGACTTTCGCTATTATTGTTTTGAGGTTTTAGTACTTTGCATATTAGTACTATGATACAGGAATGGAAAAAGTAGGGACGGCTTTCGGGTCGGCCCCGCGACACGAGATCCGCATAGGGTGGATTTCGGGTCGTGACAGCTTGGTATCAGAGCTATAGGTTCGATTGTGAGTCATGGGAGATAGGACTAGAAATAGAATGAATAGATGTAACTGACCTACCTTATATAGAGTTCATACGATCTTTGATTTTTCTCTTATTGATTGACTGGACATCTTACGGGTTATCCTTACTAGTTATTTTTATAGACATGGTTATTCCAAGGAATACATCGATAGTTATGAATTACATAGATCACTTAGAATTAGAATCAATAGATAGAGCTGAAGTCTCTATGATATAGATTTCATGTGAACATTGATTATTATTTTGAGCATTGATGGTTATCTTATAGACAAGGTTAACAAAAAGGAATATCTCAATAGATTATATTGACTCGGTTAGACCATAAACAAGTAGACTTTTATGGAAATACTTATCTAATACTTATGGTTTAGAGCAATGGTGTTTACTAGGAATATTGGGATAGGCAAGGATCAATTAGACTGAATTGAGCGCCTTATAGAAGAGATTCTCAAATCTCTGCCTCAAGTTCACCCCAACAAACAACTATGGACATTGAAATAGTGGCACTGTTAAGGATCACCCCGCAGGGTGAACAAGGAACTGTCCTCGGAAAGCTAAGGCTACGACCAGTGCCACACCTACCTCACCAGTCTTGTTGGTGTCAAGGAAAGATTAAACTACTACCCAGATAGCCACAGGCACCCTTCCAATTATTTCTAACCTGTTAGATCTTAAGAGATCCTTACACACTTGATTGTGTTTCCATGTAATTGTCGAACTGAACTTAGTAATTGAACATTGGATGATTGATTTACTGATTCTATTACATCTGGAAGGTTATTATTGGAGAATGTTAGACAGAGAAACACGAGAACTTTAATGGTTACCTTGAGGATTATTGTTTAGAAATATTGACCATAGAACACAAGATACGGAGCAAAATCACGAATATTATCAACCACTGACCTATACTTGGAAGTTAGGTCTAGTGATGTAGAAGAAATCGAGACTGAAGATTAGGAGTGAATATAAATTATGAAAATGGATAACTGTGATTGTAAACGGTTAAAAGAGAAAATGTGGAAAATTAACAGTCACTGATGTGCTATCAGGACCTCTGTTACCGGTGAGGAACGGCCGCCTTATCATGTAACTAAGGTAACTGAGAAACACACAGTGCTACCTTATCCAATTGGATACTACGAATCCTTTATGATACTGTTAGAACGATGTATACCCCAGAGGACTTGAGGATTAGAATGCTACAATATCACGACATCTATCCTACCAAACCTAATGATGCTAGGAAATGATTGGAGCATTAAGTCAAATTCTTAAGCTCAGTGGTATCAAAAAGATTTGGAGTTGAAACAGTTTTGTAATAATGGTTCATGGGAGATGAGATTGATGCACCGGTATTACTAATGCCAAATAGAGTAAATCCTGACATGATAGATAGACTTATATGTGAATTCTGACCATTGATCTTTTACAGCGAATTAAGAGATGATTAGGCTACTGTACCAGTAGTCCCAGGTATTATTTACAGTTGTTTACAAATGCTCAATATTGTTAAATATTACTCTACATACTGATTATAATTTCAACATTTACTGCTAGCCGAACATAAAGACAGAACTCTGAGGTTATATGTTAACTGTTCAGGGATGATGATTGATGATAGATGTTATGTATAAAACAAGTAGAGTACGTAACATGGATACGTGAGTGTTAGATTGACATATTATTCACTTGTAAAATTAAAAGACATTGATGAGCCAAGTGATTTCATAATTAATAAATTTCAGGGAATACTGATAGAATAAATGTAAGATTTATAATCTTTAAAATGAATTACATACTGTTATAGATAAGAATGATTACTGGATAGACGAGATTGAATGATTACTGGATAGACGAGATTGAATGATTACTGGATAGACGAGATTGAATAAATGTCAACTCTTGAAAGAGTTATTATCACTGGATACTATACACTGGGGAATCATTAGAAATGAACACGATACCTAGAATATAGGAGGTACAGATCATAAGTGTATAGTTTAACTGATCCAAGAAAGAACTGGGTGTATTGAAACACATTAAATGAATTGGGGCTGTCCAAAGACACGAGCAAGTTAAGATATTAAAAGCCAACTAGTCTTGGAAAACGACTACATATTAAAATGAAAATTGATGATTATTGACTAGTGACCCTTAAGGATAGTAGTGTACTTAAGGATAAGTGATGAAAATTCTTGAGATTTGACATTGACAATACTGAAGGAGGTTTCGATAACTGATATAGACAGATAAGTGAAACATGAGTAGGAAATAGTAGTCATACTTAAAAGAAATTGGAAGGAATCATAGTAATATTGGATCTAGAAATCCTTGAGATTGTTCTATATTATGGAAACATGTACTGGATATTTGTTAAGTTATGGTTAATAATTGTTCTGTACTAAGGGAGCCTTAAGAATTGAATTACTGTATCTAGTCTACAGACTTGATGTTTATGATCGAACGATCAATCTATATTACGAGAGTTATTGAGAATTGAAATTCTATTTACAGATTAGGAACTTGTTGATTTTCTATACAATGAGAATATGTGAGAATTAAATTATGTTTCATAATAAACGAGGGAAACGATTAGTGCTCATTGAGGGATAGAATGTAATATAGAATTGGAAACATGACGCTTTGAAAAGTAGTGAATTGGACAGTAATATCTAAATGAAATGAAAATACCTTGAAAAGTTATAAATTAATTGTGATATCTAGATAGAGGAATGACACCTTGAAAGATGATACAGGTGATGAGTAACAGTTAATCAAAATATTTATTGGGAAATCATACTTTTAGGGTTACTTATGAATGGTCTATCTTCTATGTTATGTTACACATTTAATGTGTTCCCATATGTTACTAACTGAATGTAGAAACTGAACGCCTGGACCATTGACTCATTGCTTATGTGACCGTCAAGAGAACTATCATTGAAACGTGTTAGATACAGGACATGTGAAATATGAACTAGGGATACAAATACTCTTACACAGCTGACTTGAGGTCAAGGAACGATTAGTAGAGTAACAGATTTATTGTAGAGGAAATGACACATAGAAGCCGATGTGAACTCTATGAGTTCCACATAATATCATTTCAAATGATATATATACCCTAGACATATTAGTAGACTGAATGGATAGAGTTTTGTCAAGTTACGTTTAGAAATTTTAAAATTTCCTTCATCAAAAGATATCTTAAATTACAGAAGCCGAAAAGAATCATAGGAAGGAAATTGTGTTTCATGGGAAGGTTTCGAAGCATACGTGGAATTATAAAGAGGGTAGTACAGTTACAGATGTGACTGTAAAACTTGATCTAACGTGACAGTAAAACTTGATTTGATGTGACTGTAAAACTTTATCTAACGTGACAGTAAAACTTGATTCTCAGCAGAAAATCTTTATCTAGTTAATGTAACAGCTTATTTAAGTTATATCGTGATGTAAAAGGAACCACGAAAACCACCGAGTTAGAACTGTTAAGTTTGGGGACAAACTTATTTTTAAGGGGGTAAGAATGTAATATCCCGACCCGGGATATAGCGTGTGCACCGGGCTGGACTGGGCTATAAATATAATCTCGAATTATAAGCCGTGAAATGACATAAATAAAAGGGGATGCGTAATAGACTGTATTGTTTAATTACGATGCATAGGTACGAGAGGCAAACAGTCACGGGTGTCCGGGTGCCGTTGCACCGGAAGCCGAGTTTATTGAAAAACGTGCAAGTGAATGTCGACGCATAATTTTTTTAAAGTTAAATCGGAATATTTAAACACCTGAATAAACCGCCAATTGAATTATGTAATACGTGCATGCACAAAATTAAATGGAAATGTATACGAAATATTTATACATACATAATGTATCAAGGTAATATTATTTATACGGTTGCATATATATATATATATATATATAATAGGTATGTAAGTATGTGTCATGTGGGCCTTGCATGATGAGAAGGTGGCAAAGCCACCGAGTGGGAAATCGGCAAGAGAGGGCTAGGGTGCAACGTGTGAGGAGGAGAGAGAGAGAGGAAGCTATGTGTGTGAGGTGTCTTGTGTGCATGTGTGTGGTGTCACCACGGCTATAGGTGGCAAAAGCCACCGACTACTGAGTCGGTTGGATAATTGGAAAGGAAGATAGAGTTAGACAGAGATTGAAGATGTGAGAGAAACGGAATCGCAAGGAAGAAAGAAGTGGGAATAGAGAGAGAAAGAAAGAAAATGAATTTTTGGAAAAGGGTTGAGAAAACCTACAAACAGGTATATTCCTGATTTAAATTATATTCATTTATATTGTTAATAGGTGTCGTTACTGTTAGAGTTGATGAGAACGCGAAACAGGAAAGAAAAAAATAAGAAAAACCAAAACTGGGTTTCGGTTAGAAATGGTGACTTAAAATAGGTGAACCCAAGTGGAAAATTGAACCATAATATGGATAGGAAACGTCTCCAGGGATCCAACGCACTTCGAATTAGCTTAAATGGTCAAGAAATGGCCATTCTGTGGCCAGTTATTCCCTCACCGGTGCAACGCCGGAAACTGGGAATGGGTGTGTGAAACCGGTGATGTTGGAGGTTAAAATCAGTTCTAACATGTTCCTTATAATCCTAGGATTCATTGGGAAGAAAAACAGTAAAGTTTGGACGTAAAATCACGAAGATCCGTGAGGAATTTCACTGCTCCGGCGACTGTGGCCGGAATTCCACCGGAGAAGATGATCGGATTGTCGAGGGAGTTATCAGGTCATAACGGGACCGGGTTTGGGTCGGACCGGGTCGGGACCCGACCAAAAATGATTAGGGGCAGTGATGCTATGTCATTTTGAATGTAAAATTAAAATCAATTGGGCTGTTTGGTTGCAGAGACAATAAATAGAGATGGGGTTTAGGGGTTAACCGAACCATGGATAGGGATAGGGAATTGGGTTATTGTATTCCGGTTCTTGAATGAAACTGAACCGTTTGGTTCAGGAGTAAGGCTGACTGGTTTAGGGTTTTGGGGTCTGAACCAACTGGTTCAGACCGCAGCTTATGGAATTTATGAACCGGCCCCAAATGTTTTGAAAAATTCCACTAAGGCCCAACAGAAAAATGTTAATTTTACAAAAATGCCCCTGACTCAAAAGTGGGTCAAACGAGGTCCAAATAGGGCAAATGAATAGTCAATTTTTATTATCTCGGATGCTCTGAGTCCAATGGTGAGGTCCGTTTCACGAGATGGAGTCCCAAAAAGTTACGACTTGTAAAAATGACCAAAATACCCCTGCTTCATAGGTGAGTCAAATGGACTCCGATTGAATTAAATAATTAGTGAATTTTTATTATTCTAAACCTTCCGAATCCATTGGTAATGTCAAAATTATGAAAAGAGGTTCCGAGAACAACGGACATGTAAAAGTCTAAATAAGTATTAGAAATACTGATCATAGCAAGGCATATAATTTGGTGAATAGAAATTATTCTGAAACGTATTTACTGATATATAGGGAACTCAACGGGAAAAGGAAAACCTACAGGAGACTGATTTAGCAATGCATTAGAGGTAAGTAGATACCCTTTCTCTTCCATGTGGTGTTATCAAGCCAAGTTCATTCTTTTACTGCCAAACTTGTACTCTTGAGCGTATCTGATGTTATTGTCTCCACAATGTGATATTGTTCTATCTGGTGGACATTGATTTATTGTTGTACTACTGTTATCATGTTGAACCGTGCTTTGAAATGCCTATTGTTATATTTCCATTGAAATCATGATATTCCATTTTTATATACTTCTATGGAATCATTTATGATCATGAAATGTTTATGTATACTGGATTTGTGCTCAGTCACAATATCCATCCGATGCTTTTAAATACACTGAAGACCTTCGGGTCGAGTCCGTGAACGGACATGTGGCCATACACTGGAATGCACTGAAGGGGGTAAACCGGGCCCCCAAGGACCGAGGGCATATCAAGCCCTGACACAGAACAAAAGCATCTCTTATACGATTGTTCAACTATAACTGTTGAATTACATTGTTCTTATGATTATCTTGTATTGCGAGATATCCCTTGATTGATTATTGTGATCAATTATAATGGCAGTACTTTCTTGTTATTGTATTATCGTCGAGAATTCCAGGACATTGTTATGCCATTCCTACTGATTACACATTGTGATCCTACTGTTCATTTGCCACTGTTCACACATTAAGAGTTTCATGTTGATGTTATGTCCCTTACTCCTAATTGTACATTGTGTTCCATTGTTTATTGGCCTTTATGGCAACTGTTCCCATTGGCTATTATAGCATCTTATTTTTATGATTGGCTATCATATTCTTATTCTTGGATTCATATTCTTTTATGATCCTCGATACCAGTGTCGGAGATCTGTATTTACTTACTGGGCTCTTGTAGCTCATTCCACCCTCCTCACCCCCATTTCAGGTACTGATGCCACGAGACCCCGGTAGGAGTCTAAAGACGTAGAAGGACATTTGAGGAAATGTATCAGTTTATGTTTTAGTTCTCCCATGTATTCACCACCCTCGGGTGCTGGTCATGTTTGGTTCTTATTTTTGTTTATGTAGAACCATATTATGTATTGTAAAGACTTTCGCTAACATTGTGTATTGAAAGACTTCCGCTGATGTATTATTACTGATAACACTTCCGCTGTTATTGTTTTGAGGTTTTAGTACTTTGCATATTAGTACTATGATACAGGAATGGAAAAAGTAGGGACGGCTTTCGGGTCGGCCCCACGACACGAGATCCGCATAGGGTGGATTTCGGGTCGTGACACATAACCTGTGTTTTAGGAACTCAATTATCTCAAACGGAGTTCATTTTCAAACTCAGAAGCTCTTATATACATTGGCATAGGTTTCTCTTTACTTTCTATACTCTTCTAGTAGCTTCATTAAGTTTTAGGAACATATTTTTCATTTTTAGTGTTACCGGGTCTTATTTCCCTTAAAAGGACGTAACTGTTAAGTCCAGAATGTTGAACACAATCAATTTAGGCTTTTCTAGATGTCAATTAGCTTATTTATGGCTTATATTTAGTCTAGGGGCATTTTTATAATTTTAGACTTTCATGCGAAACCACGTTCAAGTACCCAGATGCTCAGTTTGGCCTCACCGTTATGTTCAAAGTGTCTAAAAATGTTAAGTATGCCCCATTCTATATTTTCTTGGTCTATCTGGTAGCCCGTACAACACTAAAGGCAGTTTAAAAATTTTACATTTCTAGGTTTTTGTATTTTTGGTACCTTGTTTGA